>CDFA01025961.1:0-13461 GCA_000826305.1 Acanthamoeba healyi | reverse complement strand
TCACATGGTAGAGCGCTCCGTTCGCATCGGAGAGGCAGCGGGATCGATACCCGTCACCTCCAGTATATCTTTTGCCAAGGGTGGGCAAGCGGCCAATGAGGCAGTAGAGGAAGTGGTGTACACTTTTTCTTCAGTTCTCGCGTCACTCTTGGATCAAGCTCATTGGTGAAGAGGTTTATAAGTCGCAGACACCGCAACAGTCCTACACTCACTCCTCCTTTACTCCTCACTCCTGCACCATGCGCACGCCGACCTTGCTTGCCCTGTTCGTGGCCTTCTTTGCTGTCTCTGCTCTTGCCGTCGCGCACGACCCGCTCACTGGCGTCTTTGCTGACTGGATGCAAGAGCACCAGAAAAGCTATGCCAACGAGGAGTTCGTCTTCAGGTGGAGCGTGTGGCGCGAGAACTACCTCTACATCGAGCAGCACAACCACCAAAACAAGTCCTTCCACTTGGCGATGAACAAGTTCGGCGACCTCACCAACGCCGAGTTCAACCGCCTCTACAAGGGCCTCGCCATCAACATTGACTCCGTCCTGCCAGCAAGTGACGCCAAGGCCGCTCCCAGCCTCACCCTGCCAGCTGACTTTGATTGGAGGAAGAAGGGCGCCGTCACGCACGTGAAGAACCAGGGTAAAGCAGCTGCAATTCTAATTGCTATGGATGAGCTCAAGTCTCTGACCTCTTGCCTCACCGTTGTGTGCAGGTCAGTGCGGTTCGTGCTGGTCGTTCTCCACCACTGGCTCGACTGAGGGCGCCAACTTCCTCAAGCATGGCCGCCTCACCTCGCTCTCCGAGCAGAACCTGGTCGATTGCTCCAGCTCGTACGGCAATCACGGCTGCAACGGCGGCCTGATGGACAACGCCTTTGAGTACATCATCCGCAACAAGGGCATTGACACCGAGGAGTCGTACCCCTACCATGCCGCACAGGGCGCCTGTCGCTACGACCGCCAGCACTCGGGCGGCTCATTGGTCGGCTACACCAACGTGCCGTCCGGTAATGAGGAAGCCCTCCACCATGCCGTCGCCACCGAGCCTACCTCGGTTGCTATCGACGCCTCGCATTCATCGTTCCAGTTCTACAAGGGCGGCGTCTATGATGAGCCCGCCTGCAGCTCCACCAGGCTCGACCACGGTGTGCTCGCCGTCGGTTGGGGCGTGCGCGACGGCAAGGACTACTGGCTCGTCAAGAACTCGTGGGGCGCTGACTGGGGCCTCTCCGGCTACATTGAGGTGCACCGTCAAGGCGCCTGTCCTCCTTTGCTCCCAGCCCTAACCGCTCACTCATCACTTCTCCTCCCACCAAACAGATGTCGAGGAACAAGCACAACCAGTGCGGCATCGCTACCTCTGCCTCGTATCCACACGCCTAAAACGCCAAGGCGATGGCCGACTTTTCAAACCTTTTCAAAAAATCTGATAAATAAACATTCAGACTTTGTTTTCTATTTCTTGCTCGCGAAACGAAATGATGACGTTCTGGCTCCTGGCCAATGCTACGCGGCTCGATAGTTCGTCCTCTCTTTCTCGCGGAGACAGAAAACTCGGTCAGCAGCGCGATTGGCTGCGGTATTCGCTTGCCATTGGTCATCTCTGGCACTCCGCCCTCTTCATAAAGTGAAGCGGCAGGGCCTTGTTTATCTTCTTCATCCGCTCGTTGAGTCCACACACCATGCGCGCCTCCACCGCCCTTTTCATCTTTGCCGCCCTCTTCGTGGCCTCGACCCTCGCCACCACACATGACCCGCTCACCGGCGTCTTCTCCAAGTGGATGAGGGAGAACTCCAAGTCCTACTCCAACGAGGAGTTCATCTTCAGGTGGAACGTGTGGCGCGAGAACCAGCAGTTCATCGATGAGCACAACCGCTCGAACAAGACCTTCTTCCTTGCCATGAACCAGTTCGGCGATCTCACCAACGCCGAGTTCAACAAGATCTACAAGGGTCTCGCTTTCGACTACTCCACTCATGCTGCTAAGAAGATCGTCGCCGAGAAGGTCGCCCCTGCCCTCAACCTGCCCGCCGATTTCGACTGGAGGCAGAAGGGTGCCGTGACCCACGTCAAGAACCAGGGTACGTTTGTCTCTTTTCGTGCCTCATCTATATCTGCACTGGATCTGCACGCATCGTCATCTATTATCGGACATAAAAACTCACGCTTTTTTAAATCATTCTTTTTCGATGTGCAGGTCAGTGCGGCTCGTGCTGGTCGTTCTCCACCACTGGCTCGACTGAGGGTGCCAACTTCCTCAAGACCGGCCGTCTCAACTCGCTCTCTGAGCAGAACCTCATCGATTGCTCCGGCTCGTACGGCAACAACGGCTGCAACGGCGGCCTGATGGACTACGCCTTCGAGTACATCATCAACAACAAGGGCATCGACACCGAGTCCTCGTACCCCTACCAGACCGCTCAGTACAACTGCCGCTACAACCCCGCCAACTCGGGTGGTTCGCTCTCGAGCTACAACGACGTCTCGTCTGGTGACGAGGGCGCTCTCCTCAACGCCGTTGCCACCGAGCCCACCTCGGTCGCCATCGATGCCTCGCACAACTCGTTCCAGTTCTACTCTGGCGGCGTCTACTACGAGTCTGCCTGCTCTTCGACCCAGCTCGACCACGGTGTGCTCGCCGTCGGTTGGGGTACCGAGAACGGCCAGGACTACTGGCTCGTCAAGAACTCGTGGGGCGCTGACTGGGGTCTCTCCGGCTACATCAAGATGGCCAGGAACAAGAACAACAACTGCGGTATCGCCACCTCCGCCTCGTACCCCACCGCCTAAGCGTGAGGTTCGCGTACACCCCCATCTACGAGCGCGGTCGGTTCTCTCCCGCGCCTTGTAAACTTCAGTGCACTGGATGCACTTCCTTTTGTTATTAAAATCGGTGTAAGTATTGCACAAACCTCAGCCTCGCACTTAATCTTCTTGGCGCAAGTGTGATTTACCCCCCCCCCCTCGGGGCTACGGTCGTAATCAACATGAGTGGGGCGAGAGACCTCTTTCGCCGTCTATCCCACTTTCGTCGATTCGCGCACCAACCGCGCTACGTGCCGCTCATCGAGAGGCTTGCGCGCATCGAGGCCGAGACGAGCTCCGCTGGTGCTCCAACCGATAGCGAATCATCAGAAGCGATAAGTCATGTGCAGGCCGCGTTCCTCGAATGCGACGGCGCTCATCAAGATTCGGTGGTGGTGGCCTCCTCGCTCGTCCCTGGCGCCGGTACGTCATCCTCCACTCTCACCCCTTGCTCTCCTCAACCACAACGCTGCGTTGAACGGGGCCAAGGCAAGGGCGTGTTTGCGCGCAGGCGGCTGCCGCGCTTTGCGTGTGTCGGCACGTTCTGGGGGTACGACCAGGGGTGGGGCGAGGCTTCGCCTTACGCTGCTCTTCATGAGCCCGCTGATGCTTCAACCGGACGATTGTGGCCGTACGCACGCACTCCCTCTCCATGCTGCCTCTCCTCCTTGAGCCTAACGAGCGCTCTTGAGCAGAGAGTTTGAGAGGTGCCCGGTGCTCTACCTCAATGAGCCACCACTAGAATGTGAGGCGAGCTGCGGATGGGGCGCAGTGCAGACCGCGGGTGACCTTCGACTGCATCAGCAGATCTACACCCTACGTGAGGTTGAACCAGGTGTGAGAAGAGAGTCTTCCCTCTGCCGTCTCTTCCATCACTCACACATTCCACCCTTTAACACCACCCACCAGGAGAGGAGCTCTTCCTGTACTATGGATCATTCTACCAGTACCGAAACTACACCATCAACCCGCACAGCAAGCTTCAGTGGGTGACACCCACCGGCAAGGAAGGCGGCGAGGGCTGGACCGTCCACGCCGAGGACTGATGGCGAACAAATAAATCAAATTCCGGGCGGAAAAGGCGCGAATGTGCCGCGGCTGTGCTGGTCACCGCGCAAACGTCGATTTGAGAAAGATGCAAGTCGAACAGCAGCCCAACGACGAGGCCGAGATCGTGACACGGGAGCAGGAGGGGGACACGCATGGTGAGTCTCGGATGGATGACGCTGCACACGACGAGCAGCAGGGGAAGGCCAAGGAGGCGAGGCACGAGAAGGTGCTGACCTTGCTGAAGGAAGGCAAGCAGAAAATGGGGGCCTTAATCATCCGCGACCAAAGCCAGCGGGACAGAGAGGGGGCCATCCGCTTCATCCTCACGGGAATGGCCAAAGGGTTCCTCATCTACACCGGACCCCTCTGCATCATCCAACGCAAAATCACGCGCCCAACTGTGCGGTAACCACGCCACTCGCTCATCTCGGGTTCTGTTCGTTTCTTGCTGTCACAGGACCCATCAAAGCTTAGGCTTATGTTACGTTGTTTCACGTGCAGGCGGGGGATAGCGATCAGCATCTTCGTGGGCCTCGTGAGGTCTTTCTATCGCTGGCACAAGGTATATCATCGTCTCTCGTTGTGAGTTACTCATCTCTCCGTGGTATGCTCACGCAACCCGATGCGCGATGGCGTGCAGTGGCTGCGGACGTTGGACGCCGAGCGGGACGAGCGGGGCAGGGAGCGCCACGCTTTGATCAAGTCGGCGCTGCACCTATTCCAGCAGAAGCTGCCGTGGATGGCGGTCGCGGGCGGGGCTGCAGCATGGATTGGCCTCAAGATCGATCCATCGCTGCTAAACTCGACGCTCGCATTCTGGTGTCTGGTACGTACTTGCGCGATCAAGCAAGTCGTGTTGCGGCTGTTTCCGGCATACACGACGTGCGAGCTCAATGCGCATTCACCTGCAGGTCCGTGCCGCTCGTTGTTTACCTTTGCCTGAGTGGAAATACGGCCCCACACTCATCATGTGCTTCTCGGCCACTCAAATCCTGTCCTCCTGGTACATGATCATCACCATTGCGATGCAGGCGTATTCTAATTCCCTTGCTCGCCATGATATGTCGTCATAACCTAAGGATCGCCGCGCCCGAGGACCTGCCCGAGGGATACCTACGTTTCCTCGATAAGCAAGGCATGATAAACGCCTCGATGAAGAGGCGTCTGATGGGCGGGGAGCTCTTTTGTAACGTTACACACCCTGGCCGTACTCACTTGTGCGTAGACCATGCCATGTGCGTGCGTGTGCGTACTTGGCAGTGCTAGAGCTGACGGCAATGCACTTTGTACACTAGTGCCTATCTGTGGGCCTTCTTTGTGAAGTGCGTTCTGCTGAGCTTGCGAATCTACGTGCCGCTCAACATCATCTTCTTCCTGGCCACACGAAAGAACATCAGCGGACTCCAGCGAGCTATCGAGAACATCATACGATCCACTGCCTTTCTTACCGCTTACTGCACTCTGGCCATCGCCACAGGTACGCTTCGTTGCTCCTCCTCGCACCCGCCACCTCATTGCCTGGTGTGCACCAACACCACGACCATACAGGTTGCTTCCTCTACTCCAACTTCTCCATCAAAATGACTCGACCGACCATGATGAGCCAAGCCTGGGTTGCCGGCCTAGCCACGCTCATCGAACTGCCCTCGCGACAGTCAGGTACGTCAGCATCATCCCCTATGGGGGCGCTTTAGGGATCGCAGGCGGGTGTCTCACGCCTTGTGGGATGGTCAGAACTGGCGGCCTACTGCCTCCCGTTCGCACTGGAGACCATGTATCGATACGCGCAGCGCATGCAATGGATCGCGGCCAAGCCATGGAAGACGACGACGGTCATCGTCCTCTCGGTGGCCGCCCTCATTCACAACCTCCGCAAGCAGCCACGACTCCTGAACTGGCTCTTTGGTGTCATGTGAGTGCTGGAAAACCACAGTTCAGGAAAAAACGGACAAGGAAATGCCGCCTTTGCGAAGATGGAGGAGCTGATGTCTGAACTGGTGGGCCTGGTGTTGGATCACCTCACCAACGATCTCGTCGGTCATTTGGCCAATGAACCCGTATACCGTGCCGTGTGCCGTCAGTGGAACGACATCCTCATCAGGAAGCAGCAACTCACCCCCAAGACCCCCCTTAGTTTCACAACACCAGAATCGCTCTGTGGCTACAGCTTGCCAGTGCTGCAGTGGGAGTTCGCCTACGGCTGTCCTCGCGACGAATTGGTCGTTGCTGCGGCCATGGGCGGCCACCTCGACATTCTTCAATGGGCGAGAGACAGCGGCTGTACGTGGGACGAGAGCGCCTGTGCCTACGCAGCCAAGGCCGGCCATCTCGACATTCTCCAGTGGTTGCGGGCCAACGGCTGTCCGTGGACCTGTGCCTACGCAGCCATGGGCGGCCACCTCGGCATTCTCCAGTGGTTGCGGGCCAACGGCTGCCGATGGGACAAGCACACCTGTGCCGCCGCAGCCGAGGTGCGTAAGCGAGCACACACAGCACAAAGGGTGGCTACCTCGACGTCCTTCAATGGGCGCGAGCCAACGGCTGTGTGTGGAACCAGCGGACGTGTGAAGGAGCGGCCAGGGGCGGGCACCTCGACGTCCTTCAATGGGCGCACGCCAACGGCTGTCCGTGGGATCAGTGCGGCGCAGCGGCCGAAGGCGGCTACCTTGAGGTGATACAGTGGTCGCGGACCAACGGCTGCCCATGGGGCGTGACAGTGGACCTGTGCAGAGGCTGCCAGAGGGTACTATAGTGGGCTCGCTCCAACGGCTGTCCCTGGGATTGGAGGATCTGTGTGTTCGCGGCCAGCGAGGGTCACCTCGACGTGCTGCAGTGGGCGCACGCCAACGGCTGTCTGTTGGACGAACGCACCCGTGCCTCCGCAGCTAAGGGCGGCCACCTTGACGTGCTCGAGTGGGCCAGGGCCCAGATCGAAGAAGACAAGGAGGAAAAGAAGAGGGCAGCCAGCACCAGGCAGCAGTCACGCCAGGTCACGAGTTGTTGAACACACACTGAACAAGGACACACCGACCGTTGACGAACCTCACTGGTCGTGGGCCACTCCAATCACCTTGGCGTAGTGCGTGAGCTGCTTAAGGTAAAAGAAGCCCTTCTTGGCCCTGGTGTCGTCCAGCACAGCCGCCGTGGGCGTCAGCATGGCGTCCGAGAGCAGCAGGATGCACTTCTTCCGTGCTCGAGTGATCGAAACGTTCTGTGGTGGTACCACACCGGCAGGCTCATGATGAGTATTGTGCGCATGAATGAGCAAACAAGAAGTGCATTGAAGACCAACGCACCAGTCGGTTGAGCGAGTAGGCAAACTCGGGGTTGGCGGCGAGCTGGTCAGCGGTCCATGCTCCGTAGCATACGATCACACAGTCGCACTCCTGCCCCTGCATCTTCTCCACCGTGTCTACGAACACTGCGCCCAGATCGAAGCCGGCCTTCTCGAGAGCCCGACGCACCGCCATGCTGTGATCGCGTAAGCACAGGTCTGCTGGGTGAGTGTGGGCGGCGTGCAATAGTCCACCATAGTAGGGCGCCATACCGCTGCACATGGCGTGGGGTGACAACGAAGAGCTTCTCCCTCCAGAAGGCCTTCTGGTTCCGGCGTGAGGCATCCGCATAGCCGCTCCGGTTCCACAAAACTAGCGAGAGCATCGCAACGATCTGGGCCTCTCTTTCCTCCAGCCCGACCGCCAGCGAGAGCGCCGCAGGGCCAGCGACAGACGACGAAGATGAATACATTCGCAGGGCGACGATTGCTCGTTCGTCAAGCACCGCCGATAGCGCCAACCCAAGCAAGGGGTGAGCTTTGGCGACCTCGTCCTTGTCAACAGACTCCTATAGAGCGACAACACTCTCTCTGTGAGACAGGAAGCGGTTGATGTGTAGTCAGTCGGTGAGATGGCGCTTGGCGTACCTGCGAATCGACTTTGCCAACGCTGGCCAGCTTCCAGTCCTTGTTCCGCGCCATCGGGCGGTAGTTGGAGCCATAAAGCTGACGGGGCAGCTCACACAGGTCCTCGTTCATCCTGAAGTTCTCCTCCAGCGATCCCATGTGCTCTCCCAGAAGGCCCTAGAATAGAGGAAGAGAGCTCAGTTGAGACACAAACGAACGCTACGGTGTTCTGTGGCGAGATACCTTGCTCTTGAGCGAGTGCTTGAGGCACTTGAAGATAGATTGATGCAACGGAGGAGACTCGTCGGTGGGCGAAGGGTAGGTGCCTGCAAGTATCGTCCCCAGCTGCTTATCTGCGAGTATGTGTAAGCCGTCGAGAGATCAAGATTCCAGTCTACTACGGAGGAGGGTGATCACGAACTGTCGCCTGCCAACACGATCCTGCCCTGCCCCGAATGCACCAACGAAAGCGGAATGGCGGCCTCGGCCACCGGCACTTGCGAGGCCTCGTCCATGATCAGCACCGCGATCTCGTCCCTCAGCCCCCGATAGGCCTGCGCTTGCACAAGCGATGGACACTTCAGCCTACTGAATGTACCCCCGTGTGGGAAGGGGCACCGACATACCTTGTGGATCGCCCATACTGTGCCACCGATGACGCAACGCGAGGGCATCTTGTTGGTGAAGGCCTCCCCCTCTATGCCCTTGGGTAAGCGGCGCAGCTTGACGCCGGCTAACTCACTCCTCATCAATTTGAGCCTGTCACACGTCGCATGTGAGTTCACTGTGCGCGTTTGTTGACAATGGCTGAGCGTTTGGGGGAGAGACTTACGCATCGCCGAGCTTGTGAATCTCAAAGGCCTCGTAGCCGGGCATGGAGTTCGCCACAAGTTGCTGAAGCTCAGCCACACGGATGAGAAGATTCTCGATGGCCACGTGAGTGTAGGCAGTCACCACCACGTTGAGCACTCCGTGGCTAACCACCCGGCGGTGCGCCTGTGCACCCACGCGACATGAGTGAGCAACTACGGGATGAGCATCATCGCTCTAGTTTTAAACTCGAAGCCTTACCTCGAGAAGACAAAGGATCAACAGAGCGAGGAATTGAGTTTTGCCAGTACCAGGCGGCCCCCACACCATCTGCAGTCTGTTCCTCAGCACGCTCTCAAACAGTTTTTCCTGATCGCCCGCACAAGCAAGCACGCGCATTGTTCAAGTCAGTTCAAGACCGTACTAGTGCCACAGGCATGCTGGTGATTCACGAGAAGGAGCATCACCTGGGACAGCGTCATGGAAAACTTGTCGGGGCAGCAGGCCTTGAAGTCCTGGTAGGCCTGCCGCGTCGCCTGCAAAAGCTCATGCGAGAAGTAGCCCAGCGAACCAACCGCTGGTCGGCTGGTAGACGCGTCGGACTTGAGCTCCTCCTCGTCCAGCACCGACAGTGACTCCGTAGTGGAGGTATCGCCCACAACCGCCTCTCTCTTTGGAACGGAAGAGTCCGCCAGTTCGGGCAGAGCCTCTCCTTCGCCAGTGAAGAGCGCCTTCCGTACTGCCTCATCTGCTGGCTGGGCGCGAGTCATCTTGGAAGCCTCGGTGTCTACCATGGTACCCGAGCTCGCGCCAACCGCAGCGTTCGGCTTGGCCCATGATGACGGATCCTGCAACAAGCGCAGGGCAAGCGGAAGGCTGTGTGGCGTGCGTCAGCCGAGAGGAGAACGAGGATGAGACGACGATGCACAAACAACAATCGTAGAATGTCTGAGGGAGTGACCACGTACGATTCACTGGACTTGGAAGCCTTGACACTCTCGTTGAGGTCGTATAGCAGCTCTTGCACCCGCGTGTACGTGAACGGATCCGTGTAGCGCTTCTGAAGCAACAGCTGACGCGGTGCTCTACGGGGGTGAGCGGCCACCGTGGGGATCTCGACACGGGGCGCTTCGGCCGTGGCCGTGGCCTCAGTATGCCCCTCCGCTTCACCTGCGTGCTGCTCCTCGACACTGGAATCGACCTTCTCTGCAAGCTGCCCGCCAAAGAACCTACTCTTGACTCGGATCTTGACGCTGAGTTTGATGAGCACATTCTTACCATGCTTCTCCGCTTCCTTGACCATCTCTTGATTCTCCTCCATCGTAGACTTGCATTCTGCGTTGCGCACACATTGTAAGAACGAACCTGCCGTTCGCCAGTTCAACGGAGCAGCTCTATCCTTACCTTGGCCCGCTTGATCTTCGACGTCGTCGTCGCCTGCCGCCTCGTTCTTGCCATTGACAACAAAGTTGTTGATGCGAGCGATCGCCAGCGTATCGACGTTCTCATACGGCGGAGTGTCCCAGAGGAAGTACTTGATGTCCTCGTACCCGCGCACGGCCTCTTCGCCTTCCAGCGAGTCGTGGGACAGCACCCATGGATAGCTGTTCCCAAAGTCTCTGCGCGACCGTGTGCGTATGACGAAGGCGGAAGGAAAGTGGTCAGGCCAGAGATACACATGCTTGAGAGAAAGGAGTATTGCTTACCCAACATCGGGCAGCGAACCGGTGAATGTGGCCAAGCGGCAAAGAACCTCGTAGGTCATGGTCTGAGTGGCACGCGCAGAGGGCTTGTGCTTCACATCAACCACCTCCAAATGGAACGCCTGATATCACAGCCGTGGTGCGCCAAGGAGTTAAAAACAAACATCTCTGGTGAGCGCGTGGCCTGCATGGAGCGCGGACCTTGCCACCTAGCAGGCGCTGCTCTCGGGGCTGCACACGTTCGTCCTTGAGTCGTGCACATCTTGCCCAGGCTGGATGATTATCAAAACCAATACCATTTGAAGACAGAGGCGAAAAGCCGCTGAAGAGAGAGAGAGAGAGAGAGAGGGTACCCTCGTATTGCTGCACGAACGCGATGCGAGAGAGGAAGGGGTGAGCGTAGTCAAGCGTTTGGCCGATCCCAAACTTGGTGGGCTGCTTGTTGGTAGGTATCTTGACCTCATTGCGCAAGGCTGTGGCCAGAAAACGTTTATGCACGCAAAGTGAGCACTTGTGATCGGCAGGCGAGTTGGTGTTGCAACGCATACCATTAGCGATGCAGCCGAGGGCGTCGAGACGCTCTCTGATGGCAGATTCAATGTTCCCCGACACTGATTGAGCCGACTCAGTCGATTCCTTGCCCTTCAGCCAGAGACCGTACACGTCGCTGCTGGTCAACGGCACCGATGCGGTCTTGTTACCTACCACATGAACAAGCGCTATCAGACACAGCCAACACGGCCCTCTTTACATGCAGGAAAGCGGTGAAAACAAAGTACCGAGTCTCTGCAGGCACTGAGACAGATCGTAGGTGGGGAACAAGTCCGGGATAGCCAAGCTTCGCGCAATGATGTCCTGCAACACAACCAGCGGCGACGCCGAATACCCCTCTTGGGAGATGCACGCGAAGGAAAGCACGCAGGATCAGACAGAGCGAATATGCATATCAACACTCGCAGTCCGTACTTGTGCGGGTTGCACCGGTGCTCCTCGCAGCAGCAGACGCCTTTGTGTTGGGTGTTCGATCACCTTCGACCTTGGCGGCTCCACGACCTCTACCTCGCGTGCTTCCTACGCCACCGCGCATTGAAAAGCGAAGATCAGCTCACTCGTCTTGAACATTTCATGACACCCAGCGGATTGTAGTAGTTTTAGGGCAGGGTACCTCGGCCACGCCCTCGGCCTCGGCCTCGTGCTTGCGTCTCGACCTCGACGCTAGAGTCAAGCGTGGGACTCGTTGCTTCCGAAGCAGGCAATTCAACATCGGCCGTATGCTGCTCTGTGGCGTCGGCTTGGTCGGCCACAGCATCGCTGGTCTCGTTGGGTAGCGGAGAGGGTGAAGCCGGTATAAACGACGATGGGGAGTAGGGCGAAGGCGGGGCTGACGCCGTTGCCTGTGACGTTGAGGATACGGCCGGCGACCAAGGCGAATAGAGGAGCGTCTTGGTCGTTTTGATGGTGGATGTCGAAGTCGGCATAGGCGACCCCGACGGTACGATCTGCTGAGGCAACTGGAGCCACTCGGAACTGTTGGTCATGAGGCACATCAGCACCGTTAAGGTATCTTCGTAACTGATTGCGTCGCCGACGGTGGTGGAGTCGCTCGGATTGTGCGACTTTTGCAAGGTTCGCTTGAGGACGTCGATGAGTTGGTATCGCTCCAGGTTGTCCCACACATAGCACGTCAGAGATTTGGCCGACTTGGGATCGCTCTCGTTATCCTGGCCACACCCACGGTTGAGGAGGAAGCGGCATACAGCTGCAGCGGAGAGCGGAGAACGTACCCGATGAATCTTGGTGAACAGGGAGGACAGGTAGTGGATGAACGAGGCGAGAGCAGAGCCAGAGCTAGACTCTGTAACGGTGGGTACCGTGGCGTCTTCAGAGCGGTGGTGAACAAGCACACCCCATGCCACAATCTCCCTTTGGCTGCTAACCGGGTCGCCTTGCACGGTGATGTAAACCGCCTGGACAACAACACGTCGCTCGTGTGAGACATGAGTGCATGGACGACAAGTTGTGTCACATTACTTTGAGGAGGCAGCGATAAGACGCACGATGTCTTCGCGGGATGGGAATGATGTGGAGACGGTGTCACACTTCTCGATGGTGTTCGTGAGCGCCGCCCTGATTCGAGGGAGAGTGCGGAATGCAGTCCCACACAGAATCAAGTCCTCCGCATCCGCTTCGACCCCTTCCTCGTGCTGCGCAGATTCAGCTTTGAGTGCCGAGTCATCACGATCAACTTGGCGACCTGATGCGAACTTGTTGCACTTGGAGACGATGCCGTATTGCTCCTTGGTCAACAGTTTGTACGTGTCCTCAATGTCGTTGACCCGGTCAGCGGGTCTGGTACGATGATGGTGCAATCATGAGTCAGACTCAAACAAGTGGATGTGGATGTGGTGCAGCACATACTGAATGAGCTTGTCGCGTAGGTTCAACAGGAAGGCGTGATCGGAGCGGCTCAAGTAGGCTACTTGTGACAGCTTCCTTTCCTCGGTCGTCTGGGTGTGGCACACGTCAAAGTAGGAGCAGCGAGACGGACTCTCGCAGACTGACGTCATCTGCCACTTGGCCTCCGGCCTGCTTGCCCACCGTCATTGTGGTGGATAGGGAGAGAAAGAAGTTAGTATGCCTTGGGGCAGAAACGTGTGAAACTGACATGAGTGGGGGAACGCACCTGGGCACTCGTAGCAGCTGCTCCAGCGGTGGCAGCGAGAGCGAGGTGGACCGAAACATGAAATCCTCCACAATGGAGACAATGGGAGATAGCTTGAACCAATCTGGTGCGGGTTGGTTCTTCAGCCAGATGCCTGTAGGTTGGTTGGTGGAACAGTCAGTGGCTTACTAGTGCACGCCACACACGCACACATACACATGTACACGCACACGCACACAAGCTCGCGCGGCGCTTTGTTACCTCCTTCGCTGGCAATCTCCAAGTCGTTGATCTGCTCCTCGTCGATCAGGGACCGCAACAAAAGGGCGTAGAAAGCTACCTGCACAAGCAAAGCGGTTGTGTAAGGAGTCACCATACGGGGCGGTAGTATCAAGTAAGCGCCCTGCTCAGCGCTCGCACCTGCACTTGCTGGGAGAACTTTGTCTTGGCCGAAGACTTGGCATCGATGATCACCAGCGCTCGTTTGGGTTCGGCCAGAGGTGATGACGGTGCAGCGATGACGCGCAGCAGATCAG
>CDFA01025955.1:0-34358 GCA_000826305.1 Acanthamoeba healyi | reverse complement strand
TTGAAACGCCTGCGCTTGGTACGCACCACCTGGCTCCCCTCCTCTGGCCTCACTCTTTGAGGAGCACCTGCAAGAATTGCGAAAAAAAAAAAATGGTTTGTTTCCCTAAAATTCGGCATTATTTAATTAGGTGTTGATGAAATCAAATGGCTTTGGTGTGCCATGGCAGGTTAGAGAGAGGGCAAAAAGCCCCCGGCGAGGTGTTTGTGCACACAGAAACAGCATGATGTCCTTCCAACGGAACGCAGAGAACGGTGGCCGAGACGACGAGGATATCGAGGTGTTGTCGTCAGAGGAGGAGGAGGATGAGGAGGAGGAACGCAGGCCGCTCAACCCCAAGCACAGAGAAAAGGCGAAAAGGAGGCGACAGAGCTACTACAAGGGCCAATATCGATACTTCCTCTTTGGGCTAGCCCTGCTTCAGACGCTTTGTGCATCGGGCCTGGTTCTGGGCTGGGCGGCGCTCGCCGTACTCCTCCACGAGCGGGCCATCTATCGCACCAACTGCACGCCTCATGCTGCTCCTCCTCCTCCTCCTCCTGACTTCGACACGGTGGTATCGACGACAACGGCCACGACTTCTGCTGCGCCATCAGCAGCTCTATCGAACGAGGACACTGCTGTATGGTGCCAGGAGCAGCAAGCACGAATGGCACTGGTATATGCGCTCGGCCTGATAGGCATGTACGCCAGCCGCGCTGCCTTCGCGTGGTTCATGGACACCTTTGGCGCCAAGCGCACTACTGTCGTTGGATCTATTGTGCTTGGTCTCGGCGCCTTCCTTTTCATCATTGCTCTCGATCAAGGTGCGCACGTCTTCCTCTCTCACTCACTCACTCTCTCTCTCTCTCTCTCGCACACACACACACACTCTCTCTCTCTCTCTTCTCCTGCCCACTCGGCTGCCCGCGCGCTCTACTGTACTCACACCTCTCCCTCCGTCTCCCACCGAGCAGAGGTGGATCTCTATCCCTACGCCTTTGCACTGATTGGCGTCGGCAGTGGCGCTATTCATTTGCCCTGCCTCCAGTTTGCCAACCTCTTCCCCGGCTCTGAACGAACAGCCGTACTTCTTTCTCGCACCCTCCACCACCACTTCATTCGTGCCACAGCTCTCTCCCAGTCCAAGCGCCTCGCCATGCATTTGCCTTAACCTTATCCTTACCGCACACTGCTACAGACTGCTCTTCTGTCAGGAGCCTTTCAAGCAAGCAGTGGAGTGTTCTTTGCCTTAAAGGTATTTGTGCCGTGCTGTGCTGTGCTGTGCCGTGCCGTGCCATGTGTAGGTGTACATAGTTTGCTAAACGTCTCTACCAACAGTTTCTGGAAGAGTGGGTGAGCCTTGACCTCCAGATCTCGCTACTGGGTGTGATGGGAGTGGCCCTCTTCTGCTTCGCTACGGGCATTCTATTCTGGCCCAACAAACCATTCACTCGTCTCTCCGGGTTTGTTTGACTCCCTCTTTGCTGTGCTGCGGCTGACTATATCTACTTCCGAAAGATATCTCAGCTGAGAAGTGATTGACCATATCTCGTGGTTGTGCACTCTGTGGTCAGGTCGTCGCACGATAACACAGATAACGTCATGGTAAGCGAAGATGACGAAGAAGACATCCTTAACGATGATGACACCAATGACGACGCCTATCTTTCTCATCTCTCTTTCTTGCCAGCGGTACTCTACTTGCGCAACCAAAAGGCTCTTGTGTGCGTGCGCGTACTAGTGCTCTCGAGAGCTAAAGTAATATGCGTGCCGCTCGTGCGTGGTGCCCTGCCGTCCGCAGGTGGTGTCGCCCGAGTTTTTATTCATTTTGCTGTTCCTCTGCATTCATCTGATGCGGCTGGACTTCCTCATCGGAACTGTAGTGCCGCAGGTCATGGAGGACTTTACCGACTCCAGTACGACCAATCCACCCCATAACTCAATCACTCTTTACGTGCATGGGCTTTGATCTCTCTCTCTCTCTCTCTCTTCCCCCGCCCCTCCTTCCCTCTCTCGCATAGAAACTAACAGCTTTTGCTCGCTCGCGTTTTGGATTTAACAACATTTACGTTAACGTAATTGCAGAACTTGTTTCGCAGCGCATCGATGCCTGGAGCGTGGCTCTGGCCTGCGGCTCACTCGCTTTCTTGGGCGCGCACTTCTGTGTTGAGAAGCGTGGGTTCAACCTGGCCTTCACCATCACCAACGTGCTCTCCATAGGCTATGGAGTTCTGGTTCGTGGACCGACTCTTTGAGAGCGAGGTTGTCTTGGCCCAAACTAATGCTGCGCAACAACAACGTGATCTCGCACAGGTGTTGTTCCCAGCCCAATGGCCGACATTTGGCCCCATGCTCATCTTCTACGCTGTGTGCCGTCAATTTGTCAACGTCTCGACGATTGCCTACCTAGAGAGTGTGTACGTACTCCCGCACCACTCTGGGTTACAATCCTCCACTACCACCACCACCACCACTACCAAAGAGTTTATAGTCTTATCCGATCTGCAACCTTGGTGGTTGGTTGCAAAATGCAGATTTGGACCACGGCACCATGAATCGCTGCAGCGGTTACTAGCGGTGGTGATGGCTGCGGTAGCAGCGGCCCAGTTCCCCTTGATGAGCATCGGCATCGGATTGCTGGGCAACTTTGACCAGATCAATATCCTTCTCCTCGCGAGTGTCGTGGTGTGCTTTGCCTACCTACTCATGCTGTGGCGCAAGCCTACTGAGTCCGACGACGAAGATGTCCCCGCGTGCTCAGCTCAATGGTGGCTACTAAAATGGTGTTACCCCTATTCGCCCCCGCTACTAACCTTCCTCCTCCACCAAACGGGGGTATGCCAAATACCTTGTTGTACGTTGCTGATGTAGTAGTTGTTGTTGTTGTTGTTGTTCAATGATGAACTCTGTACAAAGAAAGGGAGGAGGAAGTTGGGCTGGCTATGTCGCTAGCTTTCAGCGCGCGAGGAGGTTTTCCTCCTAGGAGGCGTCGTTGTTTGTTGGCGTGCTGTTGGTCGCAGGAGTAGCTGTAGAAGAGGCCACTAGCGGGTCAGGGACGGCCTGCGTATTGGCCGAGAGCGCAGGAAGCGGCGGAGAGCAATATTCGGGTCGCAAGAGGGCGGAGCCATGCTCCGCCGCAGGCTGTGGTTGGTCAGGCTGCTGGACCTGCGGGTAGGAACCGTCCGGAACACTACTACCGACAGAAGTAGCGCAGGCGGTTGGATGCGCATCCTCGTGCGAGAGCACATGCGGATAGTCCTGTCGATGGAGCTCGGCGGATGTCGATGACGAGGGCCACTGTGTAGTAGCCTCCTCCTCCTCCGTACGACGTGGCTCATCGGTGACGTGCGATCTGAGCGACACGGTCTCGGTAGACTTGATCAGCTCAGGCGCGGAGCTAGAGGAGCTAGGGCGCATGGCCTGTATCGACGGCGCATGACCGTGCACGTATTCGAGTCCGGTTCCGATACCCGCTTCGGCAGCCATAGCGAACACGCTGCCAACGGGGCGCTTGTCGTGCTGCGCAATAGGAGCTGAAGAGGCCAGAGGCTCCTGGCTAGCCGTCTGGTGAGTAATAGCAACCCCGTCCATGGCGTCCGTCGCTCTTGTTGAATAGTCCAGCACCGAGGAGGCGGAAGACGCCAACAGCGGGCGCTGGACCGCAGGATCACCCGATTGGTGGTGTCGCGTAACCTCCTCCAGGTCCATAGGCGCTGCGAGCTCAGCGTGCCGCTGGTCGTGCGATGCATCCATGCTCATCTCGGCGGCTGGAGACACCGATGTGGCTTTACCACTGCCCAATCGAGGGTGAGAAACCCCGTGTCGATGGTCATGGATGGAGGATGTGAGTTGTGGGATGCTGCCGCTGGCCTCCTCCTCGACCTCCATCGAGTGATCGTCGGTTCCAGCTAAGATGCCCATCTCAGCTGTCGGCTGCGACGTCGCGTGGGGCTCGAATGCTTCTCTCCCGTACGATTGGACGGCCAAGTCTCGTTGGATGAAACCAGTATCGCTTCGCTGTGTGTCAACCTCCCCCGAGGAGGAGGAGGTGAAGGCACCGCTCGAACGGAAAGGCCTAGCGTGGATGTCGTCGACGTAGGTGTGTAGCATCAGGGCAGAGTTTGCTGCCGCCTGGTCACGTGTTGTCGTCATCACGGCACCCTTGTGCTGCTGCCTTCCGCTGCTGATCTCCTCGTCGCGGGTCAACTTATCGATGCTGGGAGCTGAGTAGGCTGACGTCGAGGTCGAAGTTGAAGTAGTCGAAGAGACGAGGGACGAGGTCGGGGCAGGTGCAGTCGCCGTCCACAGGTGGGCAGGGACAGCGCTGCCAGCGAACAGATTGCTTCCCAGCGTGTAGGGCGATGACGAGGTGGAGCCGTAAAGAGAGCTGCGCGAGTAGGAGTAACTGTACGGCGAGGCCGACGGTACAGGCACGTTGACACTGTCGCCAGCCGTGCGGTAGCCATGGTGATGACCCGACGAAGTCGAGGAAGAAGACGTCGACGTGGCCATGGCAGTGACGGGAGGTTCATCTCGTCGGCCCAACGGCATAGCGCCTCCGTCTCTTAGTAGGTGGTCACCAGAGGCCAACGTCGTTGGGGAAGCGAGTGCAGTGGCCTGGCGGTAGGGATAGTAGTGCCTTGCGCCGTACGCCGCATACCCGCTATCCGCGTCCGCCACAACGCGATAAGAGGACGACACCTGCAGGGTGTGATAAGGGAGGGATAGAGGAGGGCAGAAGTGGAAGGGGAGCGTAAAACATAGGCCATGTGGCACAACAACAACGGGAGTTTTGGGGGGGGAAAGAGAGAAAGGTACCTGTGGGGTGGGGGAGTATCGGGATGTCGACGCCAACATCTGCCCGCTGCTCTTATCGCGGTCATCGACGTAGCGCGCGCTCACCCCAGATGCGTCGACGCGGTATTCTTCATCATATGATGACGATGCCATGGAAGACGTGCCGTAGAGCGAGGGCAACCGTAGAGGAGCCAACTGAGGCGGGGAGTGGGTGACGACGAGATTCGTGGAGAGAGATTGACTTATGGACGGAAGCGGTACCGACGTCGTGTTGGATGGGTAGAAGGAACCCGGCGGCGGTGGCGGCGGCAACGTCCGCGAGTCGATTCCACCAGCATAGGGATCTCGAGTGAGCTGCTGCTGCTGCTGCTGCTGCGATGGGTGCACCGAAGAGTTCGACCCGCCGGCCGGCAGCGTCGGGGAGTGGGCGATGAGTTGAGAGTGGATGGCAGATTGACCACCGTGATGGGCCGACTGCGAGGGCAGCTGTGAGAACCAGCCACTGCTCTCCGTGTCTATCACTCCATGGTTTGAATCTTCAGAACGTGATGGCGAGAGCGACGGCGAGTTGAGCAGTGCCGCGATGGAGCCCTTGTGCGGCGGCGGCGAGGGAGCCCGCATATGAGTCAGGTAGCCTCCTCCGGCCATCAGGGACGCGTCGCCCTGAGAGCTGTCGTCGAGGGGTCGCATGCCGGAAGGTGGCGAAGGAGAGGTGGCAGGCATTCCAGCCAGGACTGGGACCTTACGCCGCCGGCCTCCCTTGCCCTTTGCTGGCACCGCCGGCAGCGAGTCGGCAAGGCTGTTTTCATTGTCGGCCAGTCCCACAGGCTCCTTTTCGAGCGAAGAAGCGTTGGACTGCTGCAGCTTGATCTTGTAGTTGTGGAAGTAGTTCTTGATCTGGGTCTGCAGAAGATAAGGAAGCATTGATCAACGTCAGGGAAGGTGGTTCCATTAAAACGTATGTATGTTCAAGAGAGAGTTGAGGTAGTGGAGAAAAAGTTGAAACTCCTTAGATGCCCGAGGTATAGTGTGTGTGTGTGCGAGGTCTACCTGAGTTTTGCTGGGGATGTGAGAAGCCAGCATCTTCCAGTTGCGCCCGTAGATGGAGAAGAACTTGAGGAAGTCCTGCTTCTCGGCAGCGGTCCAGTTACCGACGTCTCTGTTCTTTTCTTTGTCCCTCTCTCCGCCATTCATCTCTTCCTCCTCAAAGGCCTGCCATTTTTGAACACGAGTGTGCGTGAGAAAGAGGAGCTTCTCGAGTTGAAGATAAGATATGCAGAACGCACCCGCCGCGCTGTTTTGTCAGCCGCGTCATCCAGCCCCAGGCGCGAGCGATAGTAATGATAGTACTCCTTGCACTGGAACTGGTTCTTGGTGCCGATGTACTCCGCAATAGACTTGAAATCTTTTGATATGTTGTGGAACGCCTCGGCAAACAGTAATGTCTCACTGTCGGTCCATCTGCTCTCGCGATTGACAAGCCGGCGACGGAACAGCACACAAATCCTTCCGTGAGAAGACAGGCTCCAAACTCACCACACACCCCCACGTAGAAGGAGAAGGAGGAAGTCGCGCCAACGCATGCCGTACCTATTCAGCACTTCCTCCTCACCAGGAAGCAATCGTCTTGGCCTCCTGGGCTGTTTGCGCTGCTCCACCACCGAACGACCCGTGGCTGTCGTGGTATGGTGCGAGATCTGAGCAGCAGCAGCAGCAGCAGCAGCTAAGGCCGTCTGGGGCGAAGACGGCATTGGCATTTTAGTGGCTGGCGGCTGTGGCGATGCCGAGAGCGAGGCGGTAGTCGAAACAGCAGGAGCCGTCGCGGCCGAAGTAGTGGGGAGCGAGGTAGACGGCAGTCTGCCGGGGCCGGCCTTCTTGCTCCTGCTCTTGCTCTTGCCCTTGATGCCTTTGCCTTTATCCACTCCCTTGCGAGGCCCACCTGCGTTGTCCTCAAGGCTGAACGGGAGATCGAAGTGGGCCTTTCCTAGCTCGGGGCTCGTCGAAGGGGAGGGTGTTGGAGGCGGTGGTGAAGAGGGTGGTGACTCGTTGGGACCAAGCGGGCGTGGCGGTGTGCTCATCTGGCCCTGTAAACAGCAGCAGCAACAACAACAATACGACGATCGAAACACACATACATAGATGTAAGAGGAGGGCTTGTGGAAGCGAGCTCAACAGGCGACTGCAACGTACAGCAGGGTAGCTGCCCAACTGGTCGTCTCTCCGACTGTCACGCGTGCGTGGTCCCGGTCTTGTGGCCCTATCGCGCGGTTGTTTACTGTTTGGCTTGCGGCCCGGTCTCCCTCGCTTGGCAGCGGCGACCGCAGCGGCGGCAGCTGCCGCTGCACGGGCTTGCTTGGCGGCAGCACTTGGGCGTCCGCGGGCTGCCACTGGTGGAGGGGCCATATAGGCGTCGTCATCGGCCTCCACATTAACGTCATCGTCGCCCATGCCTTGATTGTAGGCCTCGTCTTCATCGTCTACTGGCAGGGAAGAGAGTCAGTTAAAAATGAAGGTTGTTCAGGTTCTTGAGCATAGATAATCTTAGTGTCGAGCGTGGTTGTACCTTGGTAAGGCTTAGGAGTGTTTCCAATGACATCAACATCTCCTCCGTCAAACTCTTCTTGAACTCGGAAAGCGTGGTTGCCATCAGAATCGATGTAGTCCTCGTCGTCTTCGCCATCCTCGTATTGGGTCGAGTTCTTTCGCTGCTGAATGTTTGTTTCCCCCTTCTCGCTTGCGGGTCCAGAAGCTCTGCCGCCGGCCATAATCGACGGTCGCTGCCGACTGTCCCTGGCCGTGGGTGCCCTAGGTACCACCATCACGTGTATCAGTTTTGTAAAGGAGGGGAAAAGAAACATTGTGGAAGGGTGGTCCAGGTGAGTATGCGTGGGGGGGGGTCATGTACATGATTGACGGCTTAGTACCGCGCCCTCTGCTGCTCGGTCGATTCTCACCAGCGTCAACAGAGCGATTGCGCGAAGTTCGAGCGGGTGCGTCGTTGACCCAGTATTCTGAATTGCTGATGCCCAGATTGTGCAGTTCTCGCGGTACATTGGATCCCTTCCGTGGCATGCCTCGACGCTTCATCTGATGCTCGCGCAGGAGCTTCTTGAGGTTGAGCATGTTCTTGTAGGAGTAGTAGAACGTCACGCAAGCGCCTGTGTCCTTGTTCTCCAAGAAGGAGGCGATCTTTCGGAAGTTCTTAGGATAGATCAGGTACCTAACAACACACGCGGCTACGCGTTAGCATACCGCAGGGTCATGATGCCAGAGAGGGAAGAGAAGAAGGAAAGCATCATGTACTTTTCGATGAAGATCTTCTTTTCCTCGTCGGTCCAGGGGTTGGCTAACTTGCGCTCTCTCTCCGCGGCCATGGCATCGTCGATAAGACCATTGGTGTCGTAGAAGCGTATTGTGTCTCTTTCCGACTTGTCCAACATCGAGGGCACCTTGGCGAGAGTACGCAGATATCGACTCGGTGCCTGGTAAGGAGAGACAACATGTAAGTCAGCCACCCCCAGGAGCAGTCACACTCATCGTCGACTCTCCTCTCTGAGCTGCAAGCTGGAGGACGGATCCCTCTCCCTTAAAATGGCAAGTACCTGGCTCTCTTGGGCGGCAAGCTCGAACATGATCTCCGCAAATTCGGCCTCGCTGTTGACGGCGTCGGTGTGCCTTCGCCCGGAAGTCCTTCGGCCAGAGGTGAAAGGCATCGGTTGCTCTCCTTCCAGTCGGGCGTTGAAGCTCTTCTTCGTCTTCTTAAGCAGGTCCTGCTCTTTCCGCTTCATCTTGCGAGAGTACGTCTCCTGTATGCGCTTGTACTTAGAGACAAGGGCCAACGACTTCTTGTGCTTCGCTTTCTGCTTCTTGGCCAACACCTAGCAGAGTTCCCCCACGCCGCCAAATATCCAGTTCCAGGTGTTAGTTTCATCGCTCACGCACACTCTCTCTCCCTCTCCCTCTCCCTCTCCTCCAACCCCGCTGCGGTTGGAACAGAAGTGTACCTTGACGATACTGTCACGCATCTTTTCGTGAGTCTGGAGGTTCTCCTGGTAAGCAGGAATGTCCTGAAGGCGTGTGAAGAGGGGTCTGGCAGGGTCCTGTCGTATCTCGGGAATGAGCAGCGTAGCGTATTGTTCAAGCACACTAACGAGTTTCTCGCGATTCGCCTGGTAGATGCTTTGCACGAGGTCCTCTTCCGTAATGATGGCCTTCTCCGCTCGCCGCGGCTCGTGGTGCGCCGAGTGAGGCAGAGGTGTCGCATCACCGTGCTCTCTCGTCTCTTCTTCGGGCTTGGAAAAGATGAGGTTCTTGAGCTGCTCAAGCTCCGCTTCTGTCTTGGCGATTTCCATGTCCACCTTCTCGATACTCGACACGATCTCTTCCTTCGAGGGCAGTTCGTCTTCTGGGTTCTTTTCCACTGGCGGAGGTGATTCCTTCCGCTCCTCGGCGTGGGCGGAAGTCGTCGACGACGACGACGACGACGATGAGGAGGAGGAGATCTGAGACGCTTCCGGCTCGCCTCTCCTTTCTGCTTCCTCGATGTGTTTGCTGCCCGCGCTAGCGTCAGTGCCGTACCCCGACTCAGAGTGGTCATCCGATTGGTTGTGCCTGTGTACAGTGTAGAGATGGGACCCTTTCGTTTAGAACATCATGACAGTTGTGGAAGGATCTCCGATCTTAGAGTCGTGTCGCGACAGTAGTACCTTCTCCGCTTGACAGGAGAGTCAGAGTAGGCGGTAGAGTCTCTACGAGTCCAGATGGGTGTTTGTCCACGTGGACGGTTCGGAGAAGCGGACTGCTGAGACAAGGGCGGCGGAGACGACGATGAAGTGGCCTTCGCTCCCGCGGAGAGTGCCGATCTGTGCTGCACAGGCAACTCGAGCTGGGGCGATTCTGATTTGTGATCTCCCTCATCATCGGCATCTCGTTCGTCCCAACTATCTCTGCCGCTTGGCCGTGGGCAATCCCCAATGCTTTGTCGTCGCCGTTCTCCGCCGTCCCTCGTCGATTGTTCTGCGAGGGTCTGCTCGATTTCTCCTCGAGACGAGCGTGTCTCAGGTACACTGGGGCAGTTCGCCGCAGCGGACGAGTCCGCGATCTCGCCTGTGGGGGAGGCTCGTTGGCTCTCTTCCTGCAGCACTGAAGGCGGCTCGATCACGGGTAACAGCTGTTCGATCGAGTCGCTCCTCTTGGTAGGATTTCGACTCAGCAGTCCATCGTCGGGCCCATAGGCATCGCCCTCCTCCGCAGCAGTACCCGAGCGATCATAGGCAGCTGCGATCGCATCTTGCTCGTCTTCGCATGACCGGTCGTCATCCATTGGCTCTCGCCTGGGGAGCGTCGGCTTACTCGTGCTGCCGGTGTCCTCGGGCGCTTGCGATTCCACGAGGGGCGAGGACACTTGTTGAGTAAACGAATCCGACGGCACGGTCTTGGCCTTCTCGAAGGCTACCAAGCCTTCGCCCCACCCGAGCCTGCGCCTTGGTTGTGACTGCGCGGAGGAGCCGCCCTGCTCTTCGCGTCGGTTCTCCGACGCAGTGTCCTTTGGTTCCTTTCCGCACTCATCTTGCTCCTGCGTTTCGTTCGAGGTGTGAACTGTTGTGGTCTGCTCGCCCTTGCTGGCGTCATGAGTTGCGTCCTCTCGCTCCTTTCGCAGCTCCTCTCGCGGTGCAGAAGGTGTGCTAGCCTCTACACCACGTTGCAGCTGCTCCTCAGTCGTTGTGCGCGCGGCTGTGCAAAAAGATTAAAAGTCAAGGTAAGGCAGGCCCAAAGGAGCAATCTCACGTGCAGCGTGTGATTGGATACGAACATGATGGTGGCTTGCTAGCCTCTCGGCTGTTCGAGCTGTCACTTCGTTTCCGATATTCCTCTTTGCCCCGTGTCTCTCGAGGCGAAGTGGCACGTTTCGTGGTGGTACCCTCAGCCAAGAGCACAGAGCCCCCGAAGCTGGCCTCGGCAGTTCGAGTTGAGCCGGTTGAGTCGCTTCTAGCTTCCCTTCTTTGTCCTCGGGATTGACTCCTGCTGCGCGGGAAGGAGAGCAGGTTTGCCGTCAGTCAGGAGACCGCAGCAGCGCGCGCAGCAAAGGAGAGACAACATACCTATCGCGCGAAAGAGCTGAAGCTGAGGAGGGAAGCGACTTTGCGCTCTCGTAGGAGTGGGCGCTCGCTTCTGTCGCGACTTGAGCACGGTCGGAACGCTGTGAAAGCGGAAGATCCATCGAGTTGCGTAGGGACTCGTCACCGCTAAACCCAGAAGCCGACCCTAAAGCGGCTCTTCTCGGATCGCGAGAGGTGCTGTCCTCTCGAGGTTCAACCTGTGCTGACGCCGGCCCTGCCTTGGCTGTCTCTCTCGTCTCCTTATCTTGTCTGCCAGCATCTTCGGAGAGCGGTTGTGCCGATGGTGGAGGCGCCGATGATGACAATGACGCTGATGACGACGACGACGACGACGACGACGACGACGGAGTGAATGAGGATGCTAGTGGATCCTTGTCTCGGCGGCGCATAATCTCTTTGTCGTCCCTCGTCGTCCGACCTTCTCTTTCTTTTCGACGAAGATCCTTTTCGCGTGGTGTGAAGCCGCCTGCATCGGAGTCGCGCAATGAAGACAACGTAGAGGAGGAAGGCAGACGCTCTCCTCGAACCATCGGTCTTTCCTTGCCGGCGTCCATGGGGTAGGGATCGTAAGCGGGACGGTTATCGCTGTAGGCTGACCCACCATTCGGAGTTCCGGGATACACTCCACTGCCATAATAAGCGTCGCGCTCGTTGGGCATGCTATGGAAGAAGGACTCGCCGGCGCCGCTGCCTCCCATTGGTGTGACCCGTTTGTTGTCGTTGTACGTCTTCGGCACGAACTCGTCACCGCTGCCGCGGATAAGCCGATTGTCGAAGAAATACGGTGAGGCGAGTGATGACGAAGTGGCAACTCCAAGAGGCGAAAGGGTTGGTAGGCCGCCACCGCTGCCACCGAGACCGAGACCGAGACCTCCGTGGAGATGGCTGGTGGTGGTGGATCCTACTGCCAGAGGGTCTGCGCGGCTGAAGAATCCGCCACCTCCTGAGCTTCCTCCTAGACCGGTCGAGGTGCGTAAACCGCTGCCGCCTTGGCCCAAGCGATTAAACATTGTAGAGCCAGGGCCCTCCTTTGGCGGTAGTGGTGGCGAACGCTCACGAAAGCCGCGCGAGTACCCCTTTATAGCCATAATAAAACCCCAATGATGGCCCAACAATCACATAGAGCACGTGTGAGCCAACCCAAGCAATCATAACACGATCAGGAGAGCCCATGGGCAAATGCTGAGAGAGAGAGAGAGAGAGAGAGAAGACCATACCTCGTAGGGACCTAGGTCAGAGCGCGAGCGAGGCATGTCGCCAGAGGGAGCCTCCCGAAGAGGAGAGGACGGCGCTGGAGTATAACTTCCCATTCCTGATGGTCGAAGGGGGAAAGAGGCCGCACACACACACACACACACACGAGGTTTCAGCAGAAGCATGCAATTGCGGCAGGTGAATGACAGTAGTACCTCCTGGAGGCACATCGAGCTCGTCTCTCTTGCGGCGCTTGGGGGATGGTCCCCGGTGCGGTACCATCGGGCGGAAATATTCCTTGTCGAGCACTTCTTTGTCTTGGCCCAATCCTCTGTCCCTGATTGAGTTGGAAAAGGTTCGCAATTAGCTCGTGAAAAAAATAAAAAATAAATCAATAAAGCACACTGAGGGGAGGGAATCCACCTGTCTCTCCATTCCCGCTTCATGCCGTGTCGGCCAACGTCTCGAGGTCCAAAGTCGCGTTCTCGGTCGCGCCTAATCTCGACAAGTAGAGGGCCAACATAAGAAAAAAGCATTTCATAATTGTGAAGAACATTCTTGGGGGGAGGGCTTGCCTAAAGTTCCAATCATCGTAAGGCGTGCCCATTTTTCCGTTTTCACGAAACATGCAGGGCGGCAGAAGCAAAATTCAACACCTGCGAGAGGAAATTATCGACAATTAGGGCCAAAATGGGATAAATGATGCAAATGAGTGGAGGGGGGGGGTTGCTGCGCACCGGCCGCTGAAGAACGTTGAGAAAAAGCAAGTTGCTGAAAGGAATTTGTGGACAATGTTAACGGGGGAGATGCAAGAAGAGGGCCAGGGTGGCAAATCATCTGCGAGCAAGGACACAGCCCCCTCGTCTCGATGAGCCAAAGTTTGTTCGCGCGCAGGCAGCCCCCCTTGTCTCGGCCCTCGTCTCTTCTTGCTTTTCTTGTCGACGCAAGGCAGCCTTTCCCAGTCATTGGCCGAACCACGTCTGCGAGATTTCACCCCTGGGCTGCCCAGTAATTGTCCGCATTGCACAAACAAGGTGTAACGTTCCGCGTTTCTTCTTCGGTCGGCGTCGCACATCTTGTGATCACCACCAATTTTGGCCGGTTCATCATCCTTCTCCGGCGGCCGCCGACAGTAATTTCAATCTCAATTATTATCAAGGCTCGCGCGAGGACAGGCAAAAGAAATGTCGAAAGCACAGAAGCCCTGGCATACCAGCATCAGCACCTCCAATGCCGCCACCAATCCCGACCGCATTGCGCCAAAGAATGTGGGCAATCCGCGAACAAAGGCCACCATCAAGAGGTAACGTCAAACCCTCCTCAACCGCGTGAGCTCTCTCTCATGTGAAGGAACCTCCAGGAGACTCGCGAAGCTGCAAATCTCCATCACAATCTTCACATCACTAACGCGTCGTCATTCTCGGCCGGAATGGGGGCAACAGACTGAATATGTACCGAGCCCGCCCGGTGAGGGACAAGCGCGGTAAGATCTTGCACGAGGAGTACCACTCCAAGGAGCTCCCCACCAACACCCGCATCCAGCCCGATCGGAGATGGTTTGGTACGGACAATCTCGTTGGCCTCTGAAATTTCAGTTTTTCGCTTTGTCGCCTTTCTTGCTATTTTTTATTATTGTCATCGTTATTAATATTAATATTATTTTGCACAACATTTTGTGTTGCCCACAACCTTATTTCTCATTTTACAGATGTTGTGCTTGTGTTGTATGTTACATAACGGTGCTGGTACTGACTTGCTGCTGTGCAGAGCCGACGAGGCAAGTCGGACAAAAGCAGCTGGAGACATTCCGGGAGGAGATATCGAAGGTGGCCAACAACCCCTATATGTTCCTCATGAAGAAGAGGAAGCTCCCCATGGGCCTTTTGACCGATCCCACCAAGGTACTCGAACGTTCCCTCCATGGTCTTCGACCTCCTCTCAGCGCGCGCGCATGTGCTTACCTCTCGTGTGTACACCCTTACCCTGGCCAGGTCAAGAAAATGCACCTGCTTGAGGTTGAGACTTACCAGTCCACCTTTGGACCCAAGTCCACTCGCAAGAAGCCGAAGATGGCCGGCCTCGACTACGAATCTCTCGTTAAGGCTGCCGAGGAAAGCTCCTCAAGTACTTCCTCCTCTTCTCTGCTGCGATTCCTTTTCCAATTGCGCATGACGACGACGACGACGACGATGATCTCACCTGATACATGTTGCGCTGTGATGGCGGTTCTCTGCGTACGCAGCCTACTCCTCGGACAAGGACTCCAACATCAAGGTGGAGGAAGATTTCAGACACGAGGCTCGTCTGTCCATGTTTGACAAGGGTCAGTCCAAGCGAATCTGGGGAGAGCTCTTCAAGGTACACTCCCACTTCAAGTGTGTTGTGTGCGACGAGCTTCTCGCTAACACGGCGACGCGCGCGTGTGATGGCTATGTACGCATCACTTCAGGTGATCGACTCATCAGATGTGATCGTGGAAGTTTTGGATGCCCGTGATCCGATGGGCACGCGCTCGCGCTACATCGAACAGCACATTCGCAAGAACTACGCTCATAAGCACGTCATCTTCGTGCTCAACAAGTGCGACCTCATCCCTGTTTGGGCCACCGTAAGGTGGGTCCAGGTGCTCTCCAAGGAGTTCCCCACCTTGGCCTTCCACGCCAGCATCAACAACTCGTTTGGCAAGGGCTCCCTCATCCAGCTGCTGCGACAGTTCGGCGCCCTGCACTCTGATAAGAAGAACATCTCTGTTGGTTTTATCGGTACCGCCATCGCCTTCACCGCATAGCTTTTTCACGCAGGGAGTGTCCTGATCCCCTTCTTTCCTCCTTCTTTCTTCCCCATCAGGCTACCCCAACGTGGGTAAGAGCTCCGTAATCAACACGTTGCGCGCCAAGAAGGTGTGCAAGGTTGCTCCTATTCCTGGAGAGACCAAGGTATGACCGTTGCATCCTCATATCACACGATAAAAGAAGCTGATCTTGGGGGCATCTTCGCCCAACCGTTGTGCGCAGGTGTGGCAGTACATTACGCTTATGCGTCGCATATTCTTGATCGATTGCCCCGGCGTGGTCTACGACACTGGCGATACCGAAACTGATATCGTGCTTAAGGGCGTGGTACGTCGCAGCCGCTCTATTGCTCACTGCCACATGATGATCCATTATCTCTTACACGCTTATGTGGCGGACAGGTGCGCGTCGAAAACTTGCCCACTCCCGCTGACTACATCCCCAGGGTGATGGAGAAAGTGCGCCCGCTGTACCTGCAGAGGACCTACGAGATTGCGAGCTGGACGGACCCCATCGATTTCCTCACCAAGCTCGCCATTCGTTCCGGCAAGTTGCTCAGGGTACCCTCACTCGGCTCTCGCGAGTGTCTATTTGGCGCTGTTCGTTCTAAGCAAGCTCCGCACACAGGGCGGTGAGCCGGACGTGGACACAGTCGCCAAGATGGTGCTTTACGATTGGCAGCGAGGCAAGGTGCCGTGGTTCAGCCCTCCTCCATTCAGAGAAGAGGAAGAACAGGCTGGCGACGCTAAGCCTGAGTCCGGCGTGAAGGAAGAGGTACGTACGCTGTCACTGCATTTCCTTCAAGGCACCAGTACCTAATGATTGGACTACTCAACAGATCAAGGAGGAGCGTGATGGCACGACCCGCAAGAACCCTATTGACGTGGAGAAGGCGAAGGTGGTGCAAAGCTTCGCTCATCTGCTGGCCAAGGTACGAATCACACTCCCGGTTGATCGTTTGCATCCTTCTCGCCTCCATCTTATTCTTTTCTCACAATGCCGTGTCGTCTAATCGAGCAGGTCAAGGAGGAGACCGCCGAAAAGGAGGAGGCGGAGGACGAAGAAGGCGAGGAGAACGACAGTGATGTCGGTGAAGGGAATGAGGAGGAGGATGAAGAGGAGGATGCAATCATTACGAAGGAGACCAAGAAGGCTCGTAAGGAGGCCGAGCTGGAAGAGATGGTACGCTTTGCATCCTGGTGGCTCATTCATGAACCTCGTGATCTCACACGCATAAACGACACGACACACCAGATCCGTGGTCTGCAAGTAAAGCAGGTCTTCAAGAACATGAGGGTCAAGTCTGACTTCTGGACTGAGGAGGATCAAGCCGCGCCTGAGGAGCTGAAGGATCTTGAGGTTCGTTGGCGGGACTTAGCCATTTTTTTTTTCCGTTTTGCTCACGACTCATGACCGATGTGTTGTTCTTGCTTTCTCACAGAAGGAGATTGCTGCGGAAGAGGATGAGGCACTCGATTGGGATCAGGTTCTTGGAAGCGTCGTCGGCGAAGAGGAAGTGCCGTTCGACTCAGATGAAGATGAGGTTTCAGAGGATGATGATGATGATGACGACGACGACGACGAAGAGGTATCTGTTGAGGACGAAGAAGTCAGCGAGAAGAGCAAGAAGAGCAAGAAGCAGCAGGTGGAAGAGGAGGATGAGGAAGAGGTGAAGGAGGAGGATGACGACGAGGATGTCGTTGTCGTGCAGGAGCGAAAGAGGGCACGAGAGGACAGTGTCACGCCGAAGGGTGGCCCCAGGGCCAAGGCCAGGAAGGTAGAGCCGGTTCAGCAGAGCCGTCCCAAGCAAAAGAGGAAGCGACACGACGATGACGAGAGCGAGAAGACCCCTGTTAAGGTGCGTTCGCTCCCCCATCTCTGCCCTCCATCGCGTCGTCGTCGTCGTCGTCGTCTCCTTGTTGTCTTGTTGAGCCGCCGTGTAACTAACTGGTGCACATTCGTTCATACAGGAGGCACGCATGACGACGAACAAGAAGAAGATCGGAACGCACTTCTACGACACGCACAACGTCAAGAACAAGAACCGCAGTCGAAGCAAGAACCCCAGCGCTCCCGGCGGCGGCGGCGGCGGCGGCAAGTCTCCCTCAGGCGGCAAGGGCAAGTCCCCCAAGGGAAAGGGCCGCAAGTGAAGCCACTTCGAGCTTGTTTCCTTTTCATTTCCACAATAATTTCTTCGTTTATTGGTAAGGAAACTACGAAAAAAAAGAAAACGTAAGAAGCCAACGCGGGAGAGCGTGGCAGACATAAGGAGGGAGAGAGATGGAAGCAACCAAGACGGTGCCGGATGAGGAAGGGACGAGCGTGATGGTCTACCTCTATGACCTCAGCATGGGCATGGCTCGCCAGTTTTCGGGTCAGTTCCTCGGCAGGCAGATTGACGGCATCTGGTACTCCCCCCTCCCCACCGGTCTCTGACCTGCTCTCGTAGGCACGCGTGGATGGCGTGTGCTCATGATGAGCCTCAAAACTGCTGCGTCCAGGCACACTGCCGTAGTGGTGTACGGGCGTGAGTGGTTCTTTGGCGGTGGTGGCATTTACGACCTCGAGCCCGGCCAAACGCCCTACGGCACTCCGGTCCAGACCATCGAGTGCGCTGCCCTCCCTCCCTCTTCTGTCTCATGCTGACCACAGTTGTCACGGGCGCATGCTGACGTATGCTGCAACCTGACCGACCCACCTCGTCTGTGGCGGAGAGCAGCATGGGCACGACGACCATTTCGCGAGAGTTGTTCATCGAAATGCTGGCTGACCTACGGGGACGCTACAACATGACGTCCTACGACCTCATCAAGAACAATTGCAACAACTTCACAAACGACGTGGTCACGTTCCTCACCGGACGGCCGATTCCACCGTGTACTTGCCACCCCACCTCCCTCCCTCGTAGTCTCTCCGATTAGTGTCGAACCAGCTCACTGACACCACACCGCTGCTGCCGCCCGCTGTCTCGTTCGCCCGACAACGACAGTCATCACCGGACTGCCGGAGGAGGTACTGCATTGCAGCCCTTACTAGTACACGAAGCGGAATGAGTGACTCTTACGCTTGTTGACGGCGAGCAGGTGCTGAACACGCCGCTCGGGGCGATGTTCCGCCCGATGGTGGAGCAGATGCAGAACCGAATGCGCGATGTTATGCCGTCTGAAATGTCCCCTCACGGCTCTCGTACTCGCTCCATTCTCCTCCGATCATCCGATAGTGCCTTTGCTGCGTTTATAACTCGGTTCTCACTTTGCGTGCCTAACTTAGAAGCTGCCCAGCCCGATATCTCCTCCATGCTGAGCGCACTCAATGGCGGCGGAGGCGGCGGTACGCTGAAGACCTTCCATTTACCTGGGATCATTGGAGCTCGCTAACCCTCTCTCCTGCAGCTCCTCCTGGCATGCCTTTCGGGAACGCACCGGAGGTATCAATTCCTGTAACGAATTCCACACACCACAAGCATGACCGAGTCTCGCTTGCACACCTGCGACACAACGAACCCGTAGTGCTCAGCATAGGTACCACGTCGTTCTCTCTTTGCCCTCTGGTCAGCGTCGATGTCTAAGTCATGTGACATATTGGCACCAGGCGCGGAGAATGCGCCTAAGATCGTGAGCAAGCTGCTCGAGTTTGCTGAACTTCAGGGCGTGTCGATCAGCGCCGAGGAGAGAGCCATACTAGAGCTCCTTCAGACCAACCTTAAGGAGAAGAAGGAGACCATCACCTCACTGACACTGTCCAAGCCCAACGAAACCATTGCCCTTCTTAACCGGCTAGCGGCGGCACTTCCCCTGGAAAGGTGCCGTTCACTCCGTCGCGAGGTGTTGCGCATCGGTTGTTAAACACTAACCGCTGCATGGCCTGCAGGCTGCTCCCTGCCCTTGATCTCCTGCGGTTGTGTGTGTTGATTCCGGCGGTGAACGCTCACTACGCCGCGCAACAGAGTACGTCACCTGGCTCACACTACTAGCCTTTATGCCCTCTCTTGACTCTCTTCGTGCAGCTCTTTTGCAGCAGCTCTTCACCCAGTATGTCACCGATCGTAGCGCTGATGTGCCCAGAGGTACGCGTCTTCCTTCCACACGCCAATTCACGCTTACACACCACCATGTTGCGTCCTTACGTTCGTACCGGCCAAAATCAGGAGTGCTGCTGATGGTGTATCGGCTGGCGGCGAACATGTTTGCGCACAACGCGGGAGCGGCCTCACTGGTGTCGCCTGCATTGCTGCAGGCCACCACCGAAGTCATCTCTGACTCCGTCCTGTCCACTGACGAAGCTTGCCGTTTGGTAAGCCCTTCTCCAGTCTCGTTGTAAGCATTCGGTTGTGCCTCACTTGCGTGGACAGGCCGGTTCAACACTTGCGTACAACTTTAGCCTTCACCTGCCCACGGGTAGCAGTGACCAAGTCACACAGGTAAACCATCTTAGGCCTCAGTGCGAAGCTCATGCAGCTGTTGTTGACTGAGTTTTATCCCCCCCTCTACAAGGCCGCATCCGCTCTGGTACACGCCCTTGGCCAGGAGAAGAGAGCTGGCGAGGAATGCGACTATCGCATGTACGCTGCTTCTTCCTCTCTCCCTTGACCAGACTCTCCCGTTCTAACTCCATTGGTAGGCTCATGGCGCTGGGTCACTTCTTGTTCAAAAACGACGACGTACGCACCCTCTCATGTGACAGCACTCGACCTGTGGCATTCAAGGGTTTATGCTCATACTGTACCCCCTTGTTTCCTGACAGGCGTGCGAGTTGGTGAGCATGCTCGGACTTGATCTCTCCACCTTCCGCAAGTCGTCGTCTGCCAAGATCGCCGCCGTGGCGCGCGAAGTGACCTCCCTGCTTTCATGATGACTCTGATCGTCTGCAGATCTGTATGAGTGCAGCACACCACGAAGGATCTAAAGAAAACCGATGTTGCATTTACATGTGTTGCTCCTGCTCTGTGGGAGCAGCGACGGGGGCTGTTACTGGAGCCACAAGGTGTAGGTGAGGAGGGAGCAGGGGCCCTGTCGCGATATCGTGCTGTACCGCTTGCCGCCCTTGGCCAGGAACTCCTGGAATGCCTGCTCGTCTCGTACCGTGACCTTCTCGCCCATCTGAGCGCACGCACAGCGTCAGCGTCTGAGAGCGCAGAGTTGAGCGTTGTGTGTGGGGATGGATGTACCTCGTTCTGGTAGACGAAGAAGCTGCAGTAGGCCTCCTTGTGGGTGGCACCGTGCTTCTGGTTGAGGAGCTGCATGAAGGGCGTCATGTGTACGCGCACGTCCGGGTCGAGCTTCGTGAAGCAGATGCGGCAAGGCGGCATGGTCAGCTTGCGACAGCGTTGCTGTTGTTGTCCCGCCGATTCTTCCTGCTCGCTGTCCTCCCTTGTGTCCTGGCCCGACACTCGTCCACCGCGGCTCCAGTAGCTTTTGACCACCACACTAGCCGTCATTGGTATCGGCCCTGGCTTGCTGCTCGTGTAGTCGCCTTCGCAAGCCCAGGCTCCTTCCTCTCCCTCCTCGCTCTCGAGCCACTGCCCAAACTCCCACTCCTCGTCGCCTCCGTCTTCGAGGGCGCCCCAGCCATCGGAGTTACGGCGGGCGCGCTCAGGCTGCGGCGTAATCGAAGAGGCGCTCTCGGCAGCCCTGGCCATCTGCGGCGTGCCAGGCTGGCTGCTCGACTTCTCCTTAGAGCCAATGGTGGCTGCCATCGAGGGTGACATAAATGAGACTCCAGCCAGAGAACGGCCGTCGCTTCGCGGAGATGCCGGCACTGTGCCGCCCTTGGACGCGCCGACCGCGCGACTGTTGCTGCCTCGTCGAGGCGAGAGGATACGCAGGCTGCCCATGCGCTTCTTTTCCTTGTCCTTCTCCTTGTCTTTCTCCTTTTCCTTCTCTTTCTCCTTGTCCTTCTTCTTGGAATCGCTGTCATCCTTGGACTTGCCCGTCCAGCTGCTGCCTCGTCGGCGATGCTTGTCGTCGTAGGTCGTGGGCGACGCAGCTAATGTGGGCGCTGCTTCCTCGATCGTTCGCTTCGGCTCTCCCCGCGGGCTGAGAGCGAGGCGACGCTTCTGCAACAGCCGTTCGTCGGCGCTTCGATGCAGCGTGAGCGGTGGAATCCGATCGGCGATCGATCGGGGGCCGCCAGCAGCACCCTCGGCGCTCTTCTCCTCGGCAAAGCACAGTCGCTTCATGCGCAGGGTCTGATTCTCGTGTCTGCCCTCTGCTCCTCCAAGCCCGCCGCCGTTTGCCAAGTCGTGCAGGGCGAGGACGGAGCCGAACGGGTTCTTCTTGAGCTCGCGCCGTCGAGCGATGGCCCGCATGAAATTGCTGTCGTCGGCCGGCCCTTGCAGCGGTACCGCAGCGCCGATGGCCGAGCCGTCCATGGGACCCTGGACAGCGCCAGCGTGCTTCCTCGAGTAGCGCAGGCTGCCATAGATCTCCGTGTTCGTAGCGCCTCGCCGCTGAGGAGGCTGCAGCTGATGTCGCGCCTTGGCCTCGTTTTCGACCGACCGGCTACGCCTTCGCTCTGCCATGCTCATACCGCTCGATGGTGCTTGAGAAGGCGAGAGCCCCGTGCCCTCTGGACTCGAGGATGGAAGAAGCTGAGAGTTGGCGACCGGCTGCGCTTCCGCGGTGGGCTTGTCGCCGACGCTCGCCTCAGCGTTCTGAGCATGAGCCTTGGCCTGGGCCTCGGCTTCAGCGTCAAAGTCGATCTCTGCAGTCGTGGCAATCTGCGAGAGGGAGGAGAAAGAGGAGGAAGTCGACGACGAGGTCGACGAGGCCGAACCCTCACCCACGTCGTGATACTCGTCATCGTCATCGTCGTCGTCATCTTCAAGGCTGGTGACCACGATGGAGATGTCGGAGAGGCTGCTTTCCTCCTCGCCCGTTTCCTCGCCGGCGTCGCTAGCATCGGACATCCGCGGCTGAGGCGGCAAGTCCACTTCTCGAGAGAGCTGCTGGGGCGCCGCTCCAAGAGCGCCCATCCCGCCGACCTCGCCCTCGGACTTCTTGTTCTCGCCTTCGTGCAGCGACGAAAGGAAGTACAGGATGCTCTCGTCCTGAATCGAGTGGAGACGGCGCATGTATCGCTTCACCTTCTTACCATGCTGGACCACGGTTGCATCACAATACGTTACGTGGTGTGAGTTTCGACCCAGCTGATGATGATCGATGACTGGGTTAGGGTCGTGACGGGAGGTACCTTGTCCGAGAGCTTGATCTTGAAGTCCTTACACTCCCGCTGCCACCGTGTGACATCGGAGAGGACCTCGTAGACCAGGAGAATCTTCTCGAAGTTGATCAGCCCCGACGCCTCGAGGTAATCCAAGTTGCCCACCTGATGACCATGCATACATCACTCGCGTTGGTAATCGCCAAGCATCAACGCGTTGCGCGCGTGTACACGTGTACGCGGCGTGGAGCCCTTGGACACAACATGCCATACCTGCACAAACATGAGGTCCCGTAGGATGACCGCGAAGTAGGGCAGCTTCGGAGCTGCCCTCTTCTGGTAGAGCTGTCGATAGGCCTTGTAGTTGTTGTGGATGGTCATACGGGACGCGAGCTTTTCAAACACCTTTCGGTCCTTGCTGCTCACCTTGGCCCAGGCTGGAGCCAAGCGCTTGACCGAGGAGAAGTTGAGGCCAGCAATGATCTCCATGAGTCCATTGAAGTTGTTGAGATTGAACAGATGAACTGCCACCTGCGCCAGTTCAACAATTAGACTTGCGCAAGGACTTGAGAGCGTCATCATCAGGTGCAATGCTGTACCGCGATGAACTTGGTGATCTTCCTGGCCTGTTCCTTGGGCGTGCCTCCCATGAGCACGTCGGTGGACACCCAAAAGCTCACCTGCAGTCACACGGAATCACACGTTAGACCTTAGGCGCCCGTTATGCAGTCACCCACAGACTTCGCGATCATAAAGCGGCTTGTCGCGTACGTTATTGAAATGTTCAACAAACGCGCTGATGAGCGGGGTCTTGTCTTCGTCCGGTGCTTGGCCTGGATGTGATACACGCACACAAAAGGCGAGACTGCAGGTGAGTCGCGTTGGAAGGCGCACTGTTCGGGCGCAAGACCAGGGCTTACCTGCATCTGCAGGAGCTGCGTGTGGTCCAAAGCCAAGTTTCTCCAAGAACTCTGAAGGCGGAATCGCCACGAACAGCTGCTGCTCCTTCCTCGTCAGCTCAGCGGCCAGCTGTTGCGCGGTGAAGTCGTCTGTACATCCATCAATTAGTGGTAAAGTTAGTTGGTGCCGTAGGTGCGCTTTCAAGAGAGAGAGAGAGAGAAGCGGCAACGATGCAGGAAGGCTGCAAGCGCGGGCATACCGATGGTGAGATTCTCGTCTGCGGCGTCGTCTTCGTCCTCGCTTCCGTCACCGGTCTCTGATTCGCTCCGCGAGCCCGAACTGTCCTTTGAATTGGCGCGCTCTCGCGGAGTGCCGTTGGGTGTGACTGTGGGTTGACGGGTTATGTCTCCGCGTCAGTGGTCTCGCAAGAAGAATGATAGCCAAAGCGAAGCACGAAGGGGACGCAGTGTGGAACCTTCTCGGCTACGCGAGGGAGAAGAGTTGACCATGGCGTGAGGCGATCGTGGAGAGGGAGAGGGGCTGTCGGACAGGTTTTGGTGTTGGTGATGAGGTGACAGCGGCGCCGGAAGCTGTTGCTGGTGAGACGATATCGTCTTGAAGAACAGCAACTTGTACTTGTACTGCACTTGCGCCGAGCAGCGTTCCTTGATCGTGTCCAGCAGCGATGCTGCGCGTTATGCACACATCAGCTTCACTACGCCCACAGCAGTTGCTGGTGGAGGCCTGCAGGTCGCCCCGTACCGGTCTGCGGTTGTGCCACGAAGTCGTCGGTGAACTCTTCCACCCACACACGCAAGAACTCGAGCAGGCTGATGTCGTATCGGAGAGGGAGCGAAGGAGAGGGAGAAAGAAGGGAACAGTGAGCAGTGGACGGCCGAAACACGTGGAAGGGCGCACCAACACAAAACAAAAAAGGACATTTTAACTCCTATCCACGCGGTGAAAAGCCAAAACACCTGCTCGCGCGCGCGGTGAATGGCCACAAGGGGCAAGAAGAAACAGGGGCAAGAAGAAGGGGAAGTACCGAGTGGGGAGGGGGCTTCGTCGGGGTGCCTTGTCGGTCTCTTGCTTGTTGCACGCCTTCACGAACGTGGGCCAATCGAATCAAGGAATAAAATATCCAAAACAAATCAACGGGGATGATTTTGGGGGGAGAGAGATGAAGACTACCAAGAAGAGGGAGAAGGAGGAGGGAGAGGGAGAGGCAGGAAAGGATATTGTCGTCGCCAGGTCTTGACTACGTCGACGGGCGAAGTGGCAAACTTCTTGTAGGTGAGGAGGAACGACCGCACGTAGTCCTCGTTGGTCTGCTGCATCACCATCTTGGCGAGGATGTGGAAGGCCTCCTCCTTGGTACGCCGCCTCGCCATCGGCACCTCCACCACCACCGAGGAGGAAGGGTCACCAGCAGCAGCGGCGCGATGCTCCATCAGCTCCAACTCTTCTCTCCGCTCTTCGTTCTCGCCGCCAAACAAGAAAAGAAAACGAAACAAGAGACTCCAGGGTGATGAAGCAGAACTGCCTCATCATCCCCCAGTGATCCCTCCCGTAGTGGATACAATTGCCAAATCGCCAATTTTGTAAACGAGCGCGCGACGAACAGCGAACGCGCACACCACGCGTTGTCCAGTTGCCCGTGCGCTGGTGGACGGTGACGCTGTGGCATGCCGATTGGCGGCTATAGACCGTCGGATCTGTTCGCGGATACCAGACGACCTTGGCGCGGTACAGGTTCGAATCCCGCCCAAACCAAAGAAGAAAAACAAAATAGAGCAAAAGAAAAAAAATTAGTTCAAATAAAATAGATGGAGCAGCTGGAGGAGAAGAAGCAGCACAAGAAGCGGGCCAAGGCGGTTGACCTGGCCAAGCGGGCCAAGCAGGCCCTGCAGGTGCAGCAGGGGCTGCTTGCCGCGTTCAGGGGCTCGGTCGCTGCGCTCCGCACGCCCAAATTCAGGTGCGAGATGCCTCTGATGTTACGTGCACGCCTGCGTTGTCACTCACGACTTGGGGGCTCGACCACCTGCAGGCGCAAGTATGGCGAGTACTTCCTCCTCATGAATGGCCTGGTTCCTCTCCTGTCCCCAACGTGTGGTTTGTGTGCGTGTGCGCCCAGTGCTCATCTTGTAGTGCTGTCGGTCGGCCCCAGGCGCTGGGCATATTCCTGGTGATGGCGGTGCTCTATGTGCCTTGGCGTGTCGCGTTGTGGATCGGCTCCTTCTTCGTCACCATTCCTGCTGCTCAGCTCGGTACGAGACCCACACCACAGTGGCGGCGGTTGATGGCCGAGAGAGCTGAGAGCGTCGTCTATCTCGTCTTCGTCCCATTCACACACGGCATGCAACAGGCTTCCTCGCAGGAATGGCGGACTTGATGGTGCAGTGTTGGGTGATTGTGCCCACGCTGGGTCTCAGCTTCTTCCGCATTGCCTCAGGCACCATCTTTGCCTACTCGGAGATCGTCTACTTCACAGTGTTATCTGGTGCCTCTTCACGCACACGCACACGCACACGCACACGCACACGCACACACGCACGCACGCTTGAGGTATGCAGCAAATTTCCGAACTGACGCCGACCTGACCGCTCCAGGCTTGCACCCGACCCTATGCGAGCAACAGCGCAGTGTTGCGCCGATCAGTGCGATGATGGCCTTCCGCATCTACTGCCAGCGAACGCTGCGGGTGCTGGGCTTGTCGCTGCTGCTTTTCATTGCCTATAACCTTCCCTACATCGGTCCCTTGGTACGTTGGCTTGCATCTCTTCAGCAACGTTCACACACAGGGTCGCGACTCACAGTCACCTTCTGTACCTCACGAGAGCAGGCGGTACCGCTGGCACAGCTCTACCTGATTAGTACGATCACCAGAACACCGACAAGGCGAGCACGCATGATTCCTGCCTCACACTCTTACTCGTGTGAACAGACAAGACATTTGGCTGGCGGCCAGCGATATTTGTGGGGTGCTGCTACGGCGTGACGGCCTACGCGGGGGAAGCGGTGAGCACGCTGGCCATGCTCGCGTTCCAGTTCTGGATGTCGGCCGTCGCCCTCACGCGTGAGCTCTTGGAGCCCTTCTTCACTCGCCTCCCCGACTACCGCAAGCATCCGGCCATACTGCGCAAGGTGCACCTTCCCTTCCCCATCGCCTTCTCAGCTCCCTCGACACTTGACTGCGCTGCATCCTGATGTGCCTGCACGACGTGATCAGAGGTACTATCGCCTGATGTTCGGGTTCGGAATGCCCTTTGCGTTGCTCCTGTCGATCCCTCTCGTCGGTGCTCTCGTATGGGGACTCGCGCAGGCGGCCACCGCAGCCCTGGTGGTTGAGATCGACAAGCAGGAGCAGAAGCACAGCGCCCGGAAGGGCACACCGCCCATCGTCGTCGCGCCACCACCCGCAGCCACCCCGCCCAACAAAATGTAAATAAATGCATAAATCGATTTATTTATTATTTTATTGCGGCACGTCAGCAGCACACCACGCACATCGAAGGCAGAGATTGTTGTCTGGCACTACTGAGGCTAAGAGCTCCCGCGCACGCTCATCACCCACGCAACCAAGCCCCCACCGACTATGCTGTCCATTTTCTTCTACGCGATCTGGTATGGCGTGATTTGGGGCATCGCTCATTTCGTCTACGGAATACGAAGGGCGCGTGGAGAGGAGGACGAGGAGATTGAAGTGTAGGGTGGTCTTCATTCACCAGGCCTGCTTGCAGGATTGCATTGAATCAAGCGTAGAAGAAAATGCTTGGGGTACCCCCTCTCGGCCATAGACTTTTGCTAGGGCAAGGTCGATTCTCATCTCAATTATTTTGTTAACAACAGGATGGCGCAGCCCCGCCCGCACTCGGAGCGAGAAGCCGCACCATAGCGCACGTTTGCTGCCTCATGATGCCTAGCCTCTGCTTGGGTGAATAGGCTGTGGGCAAGAGGCAGGTGCCTCAGTTAATGCGGGCGCTCGAATGCGCGAGCAAGATCAACCCATCAATACATCTTGCCCACAGCGTGGTGTGCAGGCACCTTTTCTGCTCTTCTTGTGTGGTGTTCCGTATGTGTGCTTGTGCTCGGCCCAAGCAAACCCCTAAACCACTCAGCTATTGGGCTGCAACCCAAACGCCACACCTCCGGACGTGTCACACAGCCTAGTCCCGCCGGCGAGCGAACCCCAGCCCTCGTTCAGGACCGCGAAAGAAACCCACAAAGCACCACACAAGCTGAATCTTGAGGGGAGAAACAGCATTCGGCAAGCACGCACTTGACCATCTTTGATCTTTTCAAAAAGAAGAGATTTGACGAGTAAGAACGAAGAGAGCGCGGTAACACCAGGTGGAAGTAGAGGTATTACACCCTCAAGGACAAGTTAGGGTCATACAGACAGTCGGTCATAGAGCACGAAAGGCCTGTCCCTCCCTCCATGGAGGGCGCCGACCAAAATAGAAAGCCCCTGGTACCCAAGGGCGATGCTAGCTGCTTAATCTTCACGTGGTACCAACCCCCCACTCTTCTTCGATTTCTTAGTCGCGTTTCGTTCTTTTTTTTCCTTTTCGTTTTCGTTCTTTGGCCGCACATGTTCATGCAATACCCTCGCGAGGTCTGACACTCTGTTCTGCCTCGCCTCGGTCGGTAGGCTGACTGTCAACTTTGAGGAGAAGCCCGGCGAACTGCTGTTGCGGCAAAGGGCATATGACCTCTACGTGGAGCACTGCAAGGCCAAGCACTACGAGCACACGAGCCTCGCCGCCTTTGGCAAGCACTTCAAGGTACACACTCTCATCCAGGAGTTGCTCCTGCACCTTCGCTGTAGTGTGCATCTCCACCAGCTCTCACATCCTTGGTGTGCGAGCAGAGAGCGTTTCCAAGCGTGGGCGCGAAGCGGCTGTCCCGCGACGGTCTTTCGAAGAAGCGCTACTATGCCGGCGTCGCCTACAATCCCCGTCCCGCTTCGGCCGTCAATCCGACACCCAGACCCGCTCCCTCGACTACCATCACTTGGGTGGAGGAGAACGGTACATACCACTCACTGCTCGGCGAATGTGGAATGAATCCTGATCGGCTCGTTTCTTGTGTGTGTGCGTGTGGCGCAGCCGAGGGCATCTACATCGAAGCACGGGAGAGGGTCAGCCCGCCTAGCAGGCGAAAGCGAACGCGCGAGAAGGAAGTCGTGAGCAGCGTCGACTGTCGCGTTCGGCCTCTCGATGAGAGCATGCCCACCACCGCCGACGACGACGAGGACAAGAGCGAAGACGGCAACAGGGAAGAGGAGAAGGAGGGAGAGCTTGTCGAGGGCGACGTTGAGGTAGTGGAGCTCGAGAGGGCACCGGCTCGCTCTCGGGTGATCCTCTCGGTGCGCAGGACCAGAAGGGACGCCACGAACACGATGATCACCTTCGACCAGCAGCAAGCCGTGGTTGGTGTTGCTCAGAAAACGGTGACGACAATCGACCGAGCTGGCCATCATCTGTGCATGATGAACATGTTCGGTTACTACAGGTGCGACGTCTCTGCACTAGGTCTTGGCTTGACAGCGAAGCTAAAGTGCCTTTACTCACCAATCCTCTCTTTTTTTTCTGTTTTCTGTTTTTCCAGCCAAGTGTACACTAAAGAGCTCTGGGGCATCAATCCCATCAATCCGGCGACCACGGACATCCAGCTGCTGGCGATAGGCGCGGGGTCACCGGAGAGCACCACGCTCGCACTCAACAGTTGCCTGCTCATGAGCAGTGGTGCGTGCAATCTATTTCTCTCTCTTCACTCACTTCTCTTCGTCCGCGATGGTGACTTGCGACTGACCCACCATCACCTGCACATGCAGCGAGCTTTTTGGTCGGTCACTGGCAACTCGCCAAGGACTATTTTCACAAGGTACTTCTTCTCACTGCTTGTGTGGCCTCCACCCTCTCTCTCTCATTTGCCGATGCTTGTGTGCGACTCGATAGGCTCGGTTACATCTTGGGGATCTCTTTGACACTCCCGACTACGATATCGCGTGCGTGCTGTTGCCGCTGTCCTGGTGGAGCCGCGTCCACTCAAAGAACCATACAGAGGGTCTGTTCTTCGCCTCTCTCTCGCGCGCAACAACAGAGCAAGGTCTCGTCTCACTTCGGGGTTAAAATTCGCTTGTTGGGTGTCAGGGCTGCGCAAGCAAAACTATTACGTCACACTGGGCCAGCAGATCTGCGAGAGCGTAGACGCATTGAACGACGAAACCTATCGCAACTTTACCTAGTACGTCTTTCCCCTTCGCCACGTGAAACAGCCATGTGCGTTGCGCTTGTGTTCACTCAGCCGCATCCCCTCTTCCAAAAGCATGCGCTCGGTTCTCTCAAAGATGGATCCCACGAACCTCATCGAAGCGTCCATGCGAAAGCAGCCCTACCGCAAGAGTTGGCAGTCCGTGCGGGGCCTCACCTACTCCAAGTGAGTGACCTCCTCATCACACGTGACTTTTTCGTCTTCTATCTGTGCGCACACGGCCTCGCGATTTCGTATCTAATTCGCGATTGCTACTCTTTCGCCGCAGGCCGGACAAGGCGACGAGCATTGAAATCCGTGATGTAATATCGAAGCTTTATAGCGTCGTCTACCCCATCTGCGCCTTCTATCACGAAGGTGCGCACGCTCTCGTTCTTCCCTCTTACTTGTGCAAGCGCTCAACAACGCTTGTTTTTTGTGGTGGCCAGTGGGTTGGGACCACCCTGGGTGGGCAGAGCGCACGCAGCTCCTCAAGCAGAACCTCGGTATCGCGAACCGACTGGAGGAGGCGCTCGTCGAACAGATTCAGGGAGACCAGTCGTGCACCCTCGTACGCCTTGACCATTTACTTCTCACGCAAGAACTGCTTGCAACGACCCTGATGATCAACTCACACATAATATCTATAGATGTACAATATGATGCGCTGCGAGGTATGCGCTATACGCACTTTCATCCTCTGGGCTCTAAAGAGCGATCATCAATACTACGCGGCCAAGTACGTACAGCTCTGTCAGCCGCTGATCTGCTGCCAGTGCTAGCTTCTAAACCATTGTTGCCACCCCACAGAGAGTTTGTTCGGCTGCTCCTGATGGTTCCACCGTCGATCATGGTGATGACCACGCATGAGTTCACGACCAACGACTACATGCTCATCCGGCTTCCCGTATGCACCAGCTCCTCTCACGTCCTCGCCCCCAATCGCTCGCTAGCTTGCTGACGTATGTACAACATTTGATACATAACACAGGTGGATATCCTGGTCGAAACCCAGGAGAAGGGGCTGCTCACGCTGTTGTACGAGACGCTCATCCCATACACGAAGGACTTCTACTGGATGCGACGCATCTGCAAATACGTCTTGACGAGAGTGCCCAACATCGCGGCGGCCTCGTCAGATCACATCTACGACGACGGCGATCAATCGCCACACCCCGTCGACCTCCCTCCGTTCACGTCGCCCGGCTTGGGTTCCTCCACTGCCGCCTCTCCCGGCCTCAGTTCTCCTCTCGGCTACGTCATCTAACAATGTTCGGTCGAAAACAAAAACTTCCGTCGTTGGATGAGCTTCTGGTAAGACAAGAAGACGGTGAGGACGGTGTTGTATTTGGGTGTGTTCCGATGTCAACATGCACACAACGTAAAGGAGAAACGGCAGGTGGGTAGTATGGACAGGATAAACGGCTGGTGTGGTGTAGAAGAGAGGAGAGTTAGAGAGCGATAGCTAAGGGCATTGGGTGTTTGGTTCACCTCCTGGTGGCGGCAACGCAGCGACCGTAGCCAGAGTCGAGAACGCACGACTGGCCGGCACCGCAGGGCGGGAAGCAGGAGGTGGTGCTGGTTGTGGTTGAGGCCGTCTCCGAAGCAGTCGAGGCGCATGACGTACCGATGACGTCGTTCGGGCAGCCGTCGGGCAGGGCGAGAATGGCGAACTGGGCGGCGTAGGCGTTGCCCTGGTCGTCGTAGCCAAGTGCGGGGAACTGGCCGTTCGCGCAGCCGAGGGTGATGTTGACGAACACCTGGGGACCGGTGGCGAGCCTGAGCACGCCAGCACGGGTGACGAGAATGTCGAAGGGAGCGCCAGCCACGTGAGAGCTCACTGACTGAGAGCTGAAGGGCTGGTTCACGCCTGAAAGTCATGCACGCCCATCGATGAAGAACTGATGAGATCAGGGACTTGCGCACATTGACCCTTGATGCGGCACGTACCGCTGGCGCAGGCGACGTTCTGGTTGGAGAGTACGGGGAAGGAGGGCGTGTCCTTGTTTACGAGGCCGTCGTAGTAGCGGTTGTAGTAGATGTTACCTTGTGTGTAGGAGACCTGATGTGTTATCACGACAAGGAGTCATGGTCAGGTGTGTTGATGGCGTGCTGGAGAAAAGCAGAGATCGAATTGAGCGGGTGCTTACGTACCGAAGAAGTGCCGCCGTTGAGGCTGGAGATGGTCAGCTGCACACACTGGTGGCCCTGTGCAGCCACAAAGACAGAGTCTAGCGCCGAGTCACAGCTCTTGAGGCATGGCTGGCTATGCGCAAGCACGAATGCCAGGCAAAGCAAGATGGCTAGCGAGGAGGCGATGGTGATTGTCTTCATGATGCTACTGGTGTGGTAGTTGAGTGCGGACGCGGGAGTGGGATAAGCGAAAGGCTGGTTCAGGGCGGGTGTGTACGAGTGGATGTGTTTGGTGTGGTGATGCTTGGTGTCGAACAAGGCTGCGCCTTTTATCGTGAGCACCAGGACCGGTGTGATCCAGCGAGGCAAGCATGGAGAAGGCCTGAGAGAGGGAGAGTGCGGGAGGCTTTGGCGAAATAGCAAGGGAAGGGCGTGAGGGAGAGTGCCCTCATGTGATGCTAACAATAGTGCCCAAACACAGTAGTGCGACGTAAGTGGGAGCCCAATTGGGGCTCAGGTGACGGCCTGAAGGACGAGCAAGTCAGCAGCGCAACAGGAGGGAAACAGGCCAAGCAGGGAACTCAGAGGAACACAAAGGGCAGAACGCGAAGACCAACGCGCAAGCGAGGATAGGAAGCTAAGCAACGTGCTTTGGGATACTGCCCCCGCAGAGAGGTCATTGCACGAGGAGACTCCTCGAACCGGAGAGGGAAGAGCGAAACGGAATCCTATCTAACGGACGTAGACTATGCGACCAGAATGCTAACGATTTGGCAACTATCCCCAATAGCATAGCTCAAATTTCTGAGCCCAAACTAATAAAACGCGATAAAGAAACGACCAATGACACGCGAAGGGGTGCATTGTGTGACCTGCGCGAAAGGGAAGTAACGAAGGAGAGGGAAGAAGAGGTAAACGGGGGTATCTTTGATCAGGCGCCGACTTCCATTCCACCAGCGGTCTGCTCTCTCGCCTCCTGTTTGTTTGGTGCATGCAAAGAGCGGGGAGTGGTGTGTGAGAGGATCAACTTGGTAAGTGGGCGAGATGAGGAGTTGAACCAAACCTGGAAAACGCCAACTAAGGCGCCAAGCTGCATCTTCTCCGTCGCTCCTTGGGAAAGGCGGTATCTAGTCACAGGAGAAGGAGGAGAAGAGAGATAAAGGGAGTGAGCATAATACTGCGGCGTAGGAGGTGGAGTGTGCACGCACTCGATCTCGGCAAGCATGTCCAGCAGCTGGATCTTGGTCTCCGTGGGGAAATCGATCTTGTCGATGTAGGGATGAATCTCCTTGACCACATCAATGAGAGCAATGCCTTTGAGCCGTCGGAGCTCTTGCACGTCTGGTGTTCGCAGTAAGACAGGAGAGGTCAGCAACCAGGACCTGACGCTCGTCCGCGGTGAAGAAAATGCTATCTACATACTCTTGTAGGCCGGGGCATAGTCCTCTTGAAGTAGCCATTGCACGATCTGATGAACATCCTTGGGCTCCGGATTACCCGTACACAGGTAGATGGATTGCTCATCAACGTCGCCGAACGACATGGAAGCAGACTAGTGGAGCCGGAGGAGAGCGAGTGTAAAGAGAGAGAGAGAGAGTGATGAGTCTCCAAATTGGCCCATTTGAAGTATGGCGGAGAGGACAACGCGCACCTGCAGGATGTTCAAACACTTTCGCATGTCTCCGCCGGAGAGTCGAAGGATGGCCTCCACTGCTTCGGGGCTCACATTGATGCTGGTGGAGAATGGGCTGAGTTAGTTGCCCCGAGAGGCCGTTGCGCTGCCGTGATGTGTAGTATAAGACACGCGTACCCTTCTGAGTCGATCACGTGCTGCAGACGTGGAAGGACCATCTCCTTCTTCAGGGGAGCAAATCGGAAACGGGTGCAACGAGACTGCAGAGCCGGGATGATCTTGTTGATGTAGTTGCCGATCAAGCAGAACCTGGTGTTGCGTGTGTACTTTTCGATAACTGCACCAACGCCATGTGTGAGTCGTGACTGCGCCTCCAGAGTCTGGAGGCGGAACTGTACCTCGTCGCAGAGCGTTCTGAGCCGCAGACGTCATGGAGTCGGCTTCGTCCAAGATGATCAGCTTCACACCAGTGCTGCAGTTGATTCGGAGAATGTGAGCGAGATGATCTGTACACTCGCGCGAACAACGCCTTACGATTGTACCTGAAGATCTTTCTTGTGGAGGCAAAGTCCTTGATCTGGTCGCGCACTACGTCGATACCTCGGTCGTCGGAAGCGTTCAGCTGATGAACACATCACGAGCATAACAAAACAAAACAGGATGAGTTATGCATGGAGACGAGGCACCCAGCCATCACAAAGGCAGCTGGCGTCTTGAGCGCACCTCAAGAACCATGGACTGGAAGTTGTTGCCGTAGAGGTACCGAGCGCAGGCGAGAATGGTGGATGTCTTTCCCGTTCCTGATGAAACTCACCGGCACGAGTCAGTGTGCGTGTCCGCCAAGCACCGCAGCAACGTTCAACAAGCGCCATACAGACAGAGAAGACGCACCGGGAGGCCCATAGAACAGCAGGTGAGGCAGCTTACGCTCGTCGATGAGCTTGCGAACTGTTGAAGAAGAATTTTGAGACGATTGTCGAAGCTGGAGCAGCGGCACAGGTGCGAGGAATCAACGAGTTGGGGACTGTGCGGGGTGAGGCAAGCACGTACTGGTCGTTACGATTTGGTCGTGCGAGATGACGTCGTCGAGCTGCTTGGGCCTGTACTTCTCCACCCACGGCAGGTTTTCGGCCGTGCCCTTGTGTGTGACGTCCGGCCCGGTGCCTTCCGCCTTGGAGGTGGAGGCATCTACGTCTGCCGACGATTTGTCCTTTGCTCCCCCCTTGGGGGCGATTTTCTTCGCGGCCTGCTCCAGCTCCATCTCATCCGAGTCCGAATCGTCATCCTTCTTGGCTGGCGGCAGCGGCACGGCCGGCTTGAGCACTGCGCCGGGTTTTGTCTTCACGAATCGCTGCATCCCTGACACCACCTCCACTCGTATGCGTGTTTCCT
>CDFA01025954.1:15433-38563 GCA_000826305.1 Acanthamoeba healyi | reverse complement strand
ATCGGCTTCATGGTGGGCGACGTGTGCCGTGACAAGGTGAAGCGCATCCGCTCTCTCGCCCTGGCTAACTGAATAGCAACCAAAAAGCTGACCTTTCCTATGCCACACAGGACGGCGTGCGAGCGGCCGCCGTGTTTGCCGAGATGGCGGTCGAGCTGTACTCGAAGCGAAGCACCGTCGTTCAGACTCTCCACTCGCTCTTTGAGGTACTCACGCCTCGCCTGTCTTTCTAATAAGCGCATGAGCTGATTCGAGGCCACACACACACGCACGCACGACGCACACAGAACTACGGATACTACGCCACCAACAATCGCTACTTCTTCTGCTACGATCCTGCCCTGATGGAAACCATCTTCAGCCGCATCCGCCAGAACGGCAAGTACAGCGATGCCTGCGGTCCCTACAAGATCAAGAACATTCGCGACCTCACCACCGGTACATCACTTCACGCACTGCCCTCTTGCCTTAGTGCGATTGTGCTCGTCAGGTGACCGGAGTGCGTGTGTGTCTGCGTGTGCGCACGCTCGTAGGCTATGACAGCTCGCGGCCTGACAAGAAGGCGATCCTGCCGACCTCCTCGTCCACGCACATGATCACCTTCTTCTTTGAGAACGGATGCGTCGCCACGCTGCGAGGCAGCGGCACCGGTAACCCTCCCTCCTAGTCTCCCTCTGTGCTCATTGTAACCTCTAGCTTGACCTCCGTCCCGAACTCATCTCTTTCTCTCTTGTGCGCAGAACCAAAGCTCAAGTACTACATCGAGCACCACGGTCCCTACGCGTACGTCCATCCCGCCGTCAACCTCCTCGCTCCGCTTGTGTGTGTGTGTGTGTGTGTATACGTGAGGTGTGTTCGTCTCTCTCTCTCTCTCTCTCTGTCTCACCACGTGTGTGTTGTGTCACAACAGAGACAAGGCGGGCATCGACAAGGAGCTCGCCGATGTGTCCCACCACATCATCGAACAGTTCCTGGAGCCGACCAAGAACGGCCTCGCCGCTCCCGCTGAGTGAACGCGTTCTGGTCCCCGCCCCCACCACCGTGTCGACATGGCGCCAAAAACTAAAGAAATTCTGCAGGAAATGTTTTTCTTTGCTATTATCCTTGGCTCGCTACCAGGTCCTACACAAGACGGCGATCGAGTAGTAGCGTTCAGGACAAGCCCGCCAGCGAAGACCTACCTGTGGCTTCGGCCAGCGATAGACCCCAGTACCTTACGCCCCTCCCCCAACCCGCATTCGCACCATCGCCAGCATGACATTGGCAGCAACTCCTGGCTCGGCACCACACGACGTGGGGCCCGCTGCTACACGTCGTCTTCCCCTTCGACGAGCTGCCGTCGCCCGACGTCCAGGACAAGGCCCACTTTGAAGAGCTCCGCCAGCGCCTGCTGGGAGAGTTTGCTGCGGCCGTCGAGGAGGGCGCCGCCGGGGTGTGGCGTGACGAGGACAGGCGAGCCTTGACCACGGCCGTGGACCAGATCGCGCGCGCCGAGCTCTACGTGCACGCCGACTATGGGTGCGTTGTCGTCGCGCACACGCGGATCGGCTGCTGGGGAGAGGAGAGCACGACGCTCGAGGTCATCGGGCTCGACCAGCACACGTTCGCCCTACACAGCAGCAACACCAACACGTCGAGCGAGAGCGGCCGCCAGTTCACATCGACCACCGGAGCGCCCGCCAGGCTCGTCGCTGGCGCCGTGCCCCGTGGTGCCGTGCCACGGTTGAAGGAGCTGGTCGATCAGCTGCTGGCGCAGAAGGTACCCAAGCACTTGCGCTCGGCCAACGGTAAGAGCGGAGAGCGCGGTCGCCAGCGCACGCCCGCGTTCGTCCAGTCGGTCTACGCCGACGTCGCACGCGCTCTCCGCTGTGGCGGTGCATCGCATCAGTCCGTCGAAGCCAGCGACGTGAAGACGTGGACGCAGCCCAAGGGCGGCTTCACGGACGTGGGCTTGCACACGGGCGGCCGCAAGCGCCCAACGAGCTGGCCACTTGTCACTGCGTTGGTGTGGTACATGCTGCACCACGTCAATATCAGCGTCGCCCGCCTCGATCCCTCTGCCGCCGCCGCCGCCGCTCCACCTGAGCTGCACGAGTCGCCGGCCCTCGTGTACCAGCTGGCGTTGACGCAGTTGGAGCTCTGGCTGCTTGAGAGTCAGCTCAAGCAGCTGACCGACCCCGCAGGGGGATATCCCACAGCCCTCCTCGACGCGCTGATGCAGATGCTGCAGTCTGCAGCGAGGCGCGCCGAAGCCCTGTCGGAGCACTCCAACGGGGTGCAGATGTCGCACGAGCGTACACTCGACAATCTGACACAGCGCTTGGAAGCCGCGCGCGAGCAGCTCGACGATGCCTTTGCGATGACGCTGCAGCAGCAAGCCGCCGAGTACGACCTGGCACCGCCCGAGGACCGGTTGGGCGGCTGCGAGTGGAGCTTCCGTCACCCGTGCCTGGCCGTGCCAGCGTGTGGCGCGCCTGTCTCGCAACTGCCCTCACTGGATCAGCGCCGCCGCCGAGCTGCTGAGGCTCTGCGTGGAGTGCCGGCCTTGGTGGCAGTGGGCGCCAGCGTGGAGACTCTGCTTTGCTACCTCGACGAGACAGGCGCACAGAAGGACAAGCTGTCGTACTGGTATCACGTCGCGCTGGCCAACATCGAAGAGCAGTTCATCGTACTCGCCCGTACGCGCCTCAGCGGAGCCAAGCTGTCGGTGATCGAAGCCAAGAACATCAGCCGGCTTCTGGACTACCACACCTGGGTCGCCGCCCACATCGCCAAGCAATGGCCCGACGCACAGGATCGGTTGGAAGTGGAGCGCCAGAGCCGTGCCACGCTGTGGCTGTGGATTGCCTACTGCTGCGCACATCAGGCGGCTCACCAGGCCTACCCAGCGCTGCAACTCGACACTCAATTCTCGGTGCCACTGCGCTTTGGTGACCTGCGACACCTGGTGCTTGGTGACCGTCATGCGCTGGAGGCGCTGCAAGCAGTTGCCACCTACCTTGAGCGCCACACGGGGGAGCAACGGCCAGAGCTCTTCTCCCTCCGCTCGGGGAAGGAGCGCCACGCCTACCAGCTGGCTGACGCCTACTACCAGCGCAACTACTATCTGCCCTCGCTGGACGGAGATACGCGAGTACAGTCCATCGCCCGACGCGAATCGATAGCAGGACGTCAGCGCCGTGCAGATCACTGGGCCAAGGTGGAGAAGCAGAAGGAGGCGGTGTCAGAGCTTCGGAAGGAGCTCGATCTCGTCAAGGCGCAGTATGACGCGCTGATCCTGACATACCGTCGATCGTCACGCTCGTGGGAGTGGCAATCGCTGGAGAGGCAACAAGCGAGCCTGGCTCGAGAGATCGAGAATGCCAACAAGCCCATACTGCTGTTCCAGCCTCTTCCCCGGAACAAGGCCAAGGCAGGGCGCGTGCTCTTCTTCCTCCGCATGCCGCTGGTCTTCCGTCTGCTTGCGACGCTGGGCTTTCGCACGCAGCGTGCGCTGGTCAAGGACACGGCCGTTCTGACGGACTCGCGCATTCCACACCAATCGTACCTAGATTACCACTGCGCCCATGGAGGATGGGCGCCGCCAGCTTCCACAACAGCAACAGAGGTCGTCTTTCACTTGCCAGCTGAGCCACCAGTCTGCTTCGGTCCATCGACGTTGGACGACTACGATTTCGACGACGACGGCGTGTATCATCCGTCCAAATCGCCCCGCATGTTCTGGCACGACCCTGACGGCACCTGCATCGACCCGTTCTGCGAGGTGCCGCCGGAGCAGGTGACTCGCAGGTGGACCGCAGGCCTCGGAGGGCAGGGCAACGACACGTACCTAAACTCGGCGGCGACTTTATTCGACGGATCGGACCGCTCGCGAGGCAACGACCCGGTAGCCAGGCCGAACCGGAAGCCATCGTGGCTGACGAAGGAGCAGCATCTGCACTTTGCAGGACTGCGCGCCTTCCCGCAGCAGCAGCTGCGAAACCTATGCCTAGCCCTGCACGAGGACATGCTGCCACTGGAACGGCCAGAGGTGCATGACCTGATCCGACAGACGCTCTTCCATGTCGGCGAGCTCGGCGCAGCAACAACGGGAGGCGCCCACAAGGTGACGTTCAGCTGGAAGCAGGATTTCTTTCGCGGTCAGGCGCGAGTGCAGCTGCGGGATGAACTCGAGGCCAAGGCGCGCCTCCTGGCTGTCACGCCCGCTCGCTACCAGGCTCTGCCAGCGATCATCGACTTAGCGGCATTCGTGGCGAGCTTTGATGGGCTTCGCACCAACGACGACACATCCCCGCTCTGCGCGCCAATGCTCAGGGAGCTGGCGCACGCGGTGACGCGGATGGCAGAGGAGCAAAACCGTCTCATCGACATGGCCGTGCGTGAGGGACATTGCACGGATGGTGAACTGCAGCAGATGAAGGCCAAGCACGTCGTTCTCTTAGCCTACGCCCTTCGCTGCTTCCGGTTCGAGTCGGCCGCTCTGACGCGCGAGGACGCGGCGGCCATGTGCCGGCTGATCGCACGGCTACATCACGCCCAGCCGATCATCGCCAGCAACGTGGAAGGAGAGTCTGATGCACGCAACGTGAAACGAGAGCCTGATGAACTCGCTGCGATGTCCCTGCGCTGCGTGTCGGCGGAAGTGCTGGCCCCTCGACTGCTTGCCGTGCTGCATCATGTGGACAACGCTGCTCTGACCGACGCTGCCCGCAGCGTGCTCGAGTGCATTCCGAGCACACCACTGGCCTGGCGCAAGCTAGCCGCCTCTGAGGCCGGCAGCATGCCGTGTTCCTCAGCGCCCTACCACTCGCTCTGCTGGGAGGCCTACCACGATGGCAACCTCTACAGTCTCAACCTGCTGACGGGCGCAGTTCTCTTCAACGGCGCACCGCCGGGCCGCCTGCCGGGCGACGTCACCTCGGACGACCTGTACCGTAAGACGTTTGGCGATCGCAACTTCGAAGTGGTGACGCGCAACGATGGAGTCTCGTTGCGCACGGCTCGCGCCATCGGCGGCATCTACTACGAGTTCACGCCGTCGTGCTCGAGCTCGACGGGCAAGTTACTCATCGTCGAGCTTTCATCCCCAGCGAGCAAGCCCACCAGCACGACGAGATTGCAGCTGGTGGCTGGCGCGAATGCGGGTTGGGGAGACGAACTCCCGCGACAGCTTCGCGAGCTGCACAGCTACTGGCGCGACCTCGACAGCGGCGTAATGGTGCTTCGTGGCAGCACCTTTTTGGATCGCGAGGTTCACTTCGTACTGCAACAGCAAGGGTCTATGGCAGACGACAGCGATGAAATGGAGGTCGAGGACCACAACGACAAGAAGAGCTCTCTTGCGAAGCAGTTCTGGATCTGTTGGCGCGTGCCGTCACACGAACGCTCAAGCACCGAGGTCTTGCCAAACGTGGACCTAGGCGCGAACGACCAACTCATGGTCTGCCGTGCTGCGGCGCCGATCGACCGCACTCTTCTCGCCCTGACCAAGCTCGAGAGTGCCGACTTTATCCACGTCCTCCGCCGCCACTGCAGAGCCACCGATGACCGCCGAGAGACGCGCTGGCTGTACGAGCTTCCGCGATTCCAGCTGCACTTCGAGCTGCACGAGACGGGCGTTGTGCAGGCGGCTGACTATCGCGGGCTCAAGCTGGCACTCAACCAACAGCTGCCGGATGCTCTGGCTAACCTGAGTCAGTATCTGATCCTGGAGCCCACGGACCCGGAGGACGAGACAGGTGCGCCACAGTTGCGCTTGCTGCTGCCTGACGGGATCGTTCGCCGCCAAGACCATGTAGTCTCCGTCGAGGTGCCGGACGACGCGCGCAGCTCGGTGCGTCACGTGCTCTACGACTACGACGACCGTTTTCGTCAGTTCAAGGCGTCAGAGATCGGGACACGCCTGCAGCTGGCGGCTCTGCATGCGGCGACAAGCACCCTGCTGCCGGAGCCTCGCACCGGTATGACCGGCACGGCCATGGCCATGGCGCTGGTGCGCCAGTGCTGGGTGCAGCATCCGCTCAGCAGCGAGGAGCTGGCCAAGCTGGCCAACGTTGCCCGATTCAGCGCGCGAGCGCCGGCGCTGCACCTGCTGTGCTGTGCGTTAGAGTGCAGCAGTCTGCAGCTCGGCTTTCTCCATTCGCATCAGAGGTCTTTTCAGCTTCACGTGCCACGACGCCACGAGGACGCCGCCGCCGTTTCGTTCAACGTCGATGCTGCCACCGAGTACAATATGGGCATGGAGCGAGGCGCTATCAGTCTGCACCACCAGCTGACCGCAGAGGAAGCGCAACTGTTCTTCCAGTTCACGGTCCTTCCAGCGCCAAAGGCGCACGTGCGAGCCTCGCCGCCGCTCACAACAGCCGCGGGAAGGGAAGACCTCGTGCAGTCACTCGAACAAGCTCTGGCCGCTTGTGTGCGAGAGACGTCTCCGCGAAGTGACTCCGCCAAACCGGAATGCCCCGTGGGCGCTGGAGCAGACGCGACGCCGATGGACCGCTATCACGCCGAGCGTTGCCGCGTCAGCTGGGACCTGCATCATGAGCTGCCTGCTCGGACGCTGGACTCGGAGAGACTGCACTCGATCAAGATCGACGACTGCCTCACGGATGTCGAGCGGCGGCAGAGCGATCTGGAGCGACAGATGCAGGAGATACAGGAGGGGCAAGCCAGCAGTGGAACGAGAACGTTGCGCATGCGCCGTGCAGCCAACCTCGTCCTCCGCCGGGCGACGGTAGCTGACTGGGTCCGCTGCGCATGGCTGCCTCACGCAACGTTGCTGCAACGGCTCAATCCGCACCTATCCGACGACCAGTGTCTCGAGTTTCGAAGCGCCATCGTGCAGTGGCTGCAGCTCTGCGTGCTGCACGACCGTCTCCTCCGTCTACGGCGCCTGGTGCGCGTGCTTGACGACGAGCGAGCGCGTGCTGTCGCCTCTAGTTCGATGCAGCAAGCGACAACCGCCCTGCAGAACGTGGAGCATCGGCTTGTGCAGGAACTGCTCACGAGGCGCGAGTGGGACCCGGTGAAGCATATCGAGTGGCTTGCTTTCGAAGCCGAAGGACGACTGCAAGTGCGACCAACGCAGTACAACGTGGCGCAGATGTTGCTCGCCAATCCCAACGCCATCGCGCAGCTCAACATGGGCGAGGGCAAGACGCGCGTCATCTTGCCGCTACTCGTGCTGCACCTCACGGCAGCGGCGGCGGCCGGATGCTTGACTACGGCAAGCTCGAGCGGCAACTCCAGCAGGCCTCCGCTCGTGCGGTTGGTGTTTCTGCCGCAGCTTCTCGACGACGCCTACCGCCATCTGCACCGCCATCTGTGTGCCAGTGCTGTGCTGGGGCGACAGCAGCTGGTTCGTTTGCCGTTCCATCGCGACGTGCGGCCCACCGAAGCCGACATGGCCGTCCTTTGGCACGTGCTGCAGCAGTGCAGCTCGTCCGGTGGAGCGCTCTTGATGGCGCCGGCGCACGTTCTCTCGATGCAGCTCAAGTGCGACGAGCTGTGGCTCCGGATCGAGAACGGATGTGCCGAGTCGGCGGCCACACGCCAAGCCCTGCTCGCCGTGTCACGGGCGTTGCCCTACGTGAGCATCCTCGACGAAACGGACGAGATCCTGAGGCACACCTACCAGCTGCTCTACGCCGCCGGAGACAGTCAGCCTCTCCCGCAAGGTCCGGCTCGATGGCACTGCGCGCAAGCCGTCCTGCGGCTCATGCACCGGGCACGGAGCGCCGCCACGATCGTCACCAAGAAGGATGAGAGCACGGAGAGCCACGATGGCGACGACGCCGACGCCATTATGCGCCTGAGGCTTCTGCTCGAGCGAGAGATGGACTGGAGAGAGGACCGCGCGTCGGGCGCCTTTGGGACTTGTCAGCTTAAGACGGCGGCGGATGCGATGGCCCAGGTCGAACGAGAGCTAGGCGAGCTGCTGCTCAAGTCGCTCTGCGCCGACCCGCCGCACGAGCTGGCGTGGCTTAAGGATCACGATGGAGAAGCGCTGAAGCGCTGGGTCCTGGAGGGCCGCATCGCGCCAGGCGAGGATTCATTGGCGCTGAGCGACACTCGACGAGACGAGATGCTGGCGCTGCGAGGCTTGCTGGGCTTGGGCGTCTTGGCGTCGACCCTGAGGCTGCGGAGCCAGGTCGAGTTTGGGATCGATGTGCGGCGGGTCAAACGGCTGGCCGTGCCGTTCCGAGCCAACAACACGCCCTCGGATCGGGCCGAGTTTGCCCACATGGAGCGCTCGCTGTTGCTCACGCACCTGGCCTACTACGACATCGGCCTGACGGAGAAGCAGTTGCGCGAGGCCATCGTGAAGCTGAAGGGCATGGCGCAGGCCCAGCGCACCTTTCACTACCGTCGTTGGCTGCGCGCGGCCAAGTCGGCGATGAGACCGGAGGAAGAGGACGAGCTGCAGGAGGACAATCGGATCGACCTCACCAACGCGAGCCAGTGGCACTTGCTGTGTCGTATCTATCGGCACAACGTCGAGGCCATCAACTTCTGGCTGGCCAACATCGTGCTGCCGGAAGACACGGCGCAGTTTGACAAGCGACTGACGGCAACGCCGTGGATGCTGGCCGACGACAGCGTTGGTCGCGGATGCTGCGGATTCTCGGGCACCAACGACAACAATCTGCTTCTGCCTCTGCAGATGCATCCGTTCGAGCCGACCGACCAAGACTCCCCGCTTCGACCGCTGGGCGCCACCAACGGGCACATGCTAGCGTGCCTGCTGGATCACACCCGGGGCGTGGCGGTCGTGGGCGGCAACAACTACGAGACTCTCGTATGTCAGGCGGACAAGCAAGCTGTCTATGGCCATCGTCCGCCTCCACAGCACCAGCAGCAGCCGACATTGCTGTGGCAGCAAGCCTTGACGCTGGCGGTGGAGCGTGAGATGGACGCCTTCATCGATGCGGGCGCGCTACTCGTGGGCGTGAGCAACGGCGAAGCGGCGCAGTTTGTGTTGGAGCGCATGCCCCGAGGCACGCACAGCAGATATCAGGGCGTGGTCTACTCGTTGGTCGACTCTGGCGGCCGTCAGGAGTGGCGCGTGCGCGGCCGGCAGGGCCACGAGTGGCCGCTGACGTCGAGCCCCGTGCGAGAGCGAGACGCCTTCGTGCTCTTCGATCAGCATCAGTGCCGCGGCGCCGACATGAAACTTCGACAGGGCGCGATGGGGATGCTCAGCCTCGGGCCCGGCCTGTGCAAGGACGCCTTGATGCAGGCCGCTGGCCGCATGCGGCAGCTCGGGCGAGGCCAGGGCCTTGAATTCGTGCTGCCCGTCACGGTGGCAGCCGACGTTGCGCGCGTGTGTCATCTGGCGCACCCAACGACACCGGCGGCGTGGAGCGAACTTCTACGGCCGGCTCACCTGCTACGGTGGGTAATGGCCAACACCACCGCGGCCACCGCCGTCGCATTGCCGATGTGGGCCGAGCAAGGGTTGGACTTTGTGCAAGCCAAGCGGCATCAGGCGGCTCACCACGACGGAGCCTTGGTCGCAGAAGAGCGCTTGACAGTGATGGCTCTCTACGACTGCGCACGGCGCGACGTGACCGTGGCGGAGGCCGTGCACTCGCGAGTGGCAAGTTTGGTGGCCGGCCGTGACGACGAGGCGAGCGTGCAGGACATGTTCACGGGGATCGCGGAGGCCATCGCGCAGCGAGCACGCGAATACGGCGGCCAAGCCATGGGCACCACATCGAAGACCGACGAAGAGTGCGAGAGAGAGCTGGAGCGGTTCGAGGAGGAGGAGCGAGAGCGGGAAGTGGAAGAGACCGAGGATTCGCCGGCGACGGATGAAGCCTGGGACCTGGCGCGGGCGTGGGCCGCGTCGAGCCCGCAGCAGATCAATGACAGAATCGAGCCGTTCGTGGGCATGCTGCGGCGAGTGGACCCCGACTGGTTGACCATGGGCTGGGAGCCCGCGTGCATCAACCCCACTGACGGCCACCCGCGAGTCTACTGCACGATCAACTTTGCGCGACCGCTCGCCAAGGACGCCAGCCGGCGCTACGCTGATCCGATGCACATGCACATCGCCAACGCGTATCTGCTGTGGCCGCGGACCGGGGAAGTGTTGCTGTTGTCGCCGACGGAAACCGACGCCGCGCTGAGGGCCTACTGGGACCTGCAGGCATCACGGACGACTACGACCACCACCACCACGAGCTACGACGGCCCAGTCCTCGCGCACCTGGCCTACGCTCGGAGCGTGATCGACACGAAGATATCCGAACCTGTCCGCCTGTGCCTGCCTGCAGACTCAGCCGCCAGCCTGCCAGTATCAACGCTGGCGGTGTTGCAGCTCTTCAATGGGGATACCAAGTTCGGGCCGGAGGAATACGGAGACGAGCGGCAGCGTGTAGTGGAGGAGCAGCTGGTAAGGGATCGACCTGCAGCGCTGCAGGCGAAGCGGCTGCCCGAGGTGCGAGGCAAGGGCTCGGAGCTCCTCCTGAGCCATCTGGAGCTCGCCATCAAGCGTTACGCGTAATCGGTGCCCTACCCCCACCCATCCCTTGTCCCCAGCGTGACACACAGCACACATACACCCTATCATCACTGCGTGCATTCAGTGCGTCTGCAGCCACTGGACAATGAGCGGAGACGACCGCGGGAGATGCGCGTTGGTGACGTTGAGCTGATCGCGGCACACCTGCGTCGTCAGCAGCAGCTCCTTGGTGAGCCATCGGTAGTTGGCACCCACGTCATCGGGCGCCATCTCGCCGTAGAGTCGCGGCATCCACACCCGGCCAGTGTTGGCCAGCGTGGACCACAACGCGAAGGAGCTGCCCTGCGAGGTGACGAACACGTTGGGCGCCAAGGCCAGCTTGGCAAAGTCCTCGGCGCGGGTGCCCGCGCTGAGCTCGATCTCGGCCTCGGGCAGCAGCTGCTTGATGCGCTCGATGCGCGCCGCCCGGATGTCGACGCACAGCTGCTGTGGCACCTGCGGATCGTACACGTACACCACGCGCTTCAGTTTGCCGACGCCGACGCCGCCTGTGATGTTGTCGCGGTCGAGCAGGACCGCGAGAGCGCTGAAGCCTAGCGGCGCGTGCTCGGAGTGCCCGCACACGGTATCCTCGGCGCATCGGTCGTAGACCACCACATCAGACTGGAGCCACTCACGCAGCTGCACGCCGCCCTCGGCCTGATCGCGCTCGAGGGCGTGGCGCGTTCCGGCTTGGATGGCCGGCACGATGCGATTCCACCCTCCCACGCACTTGTGCGCGTAGACCATCGCGTCGCACTTGGGCCCGGCGTCGCGGCACATGCGGCCGAAGCCCTCGGCGTCGGGCTGGCAGTTGGGAGCGGGCGTGACGTTGGTGGGCAGGCGGCGCATCCAAGTGTCTGGGGCGAAGGCGCCGCCGTGGTAGGTGTAGTTGGCGAGGTGGGCGACAGCGCGGGCCTGCCAGTAGGGCGACAGCACGTTGCCCCATCGATCGCTGTGCACGGGGGAATAGCGCACCCTCTTTCTCGTGTGGTCCACGTTGATGGAAGCCTTGCGCAGCCGAGGGCAGGTGAGGGATTGGCGCAGTTGAGTTAAAGGAGTAGCAGTCGGAGAAGGAAGCAGCAAGTCTGCGAAGGAGGAAGTGGTGGAGGTGCTGCTTGGACAGAGGACATTGTATCGCACCTCCCTAACGCCATAGGCCACGATTGTCACCGCCACCAACGCGAGGATGAGGAACAAGAAACGCAGCAAAGACAGCGATCTCCTTGACTGCTTAGTGTTGATGGCTTCCAATCGGTCAAACATCCTTCATTCTATCTATTTTCAACGACCTAGGACGCAACACTGCTCTCTTCGGGCGCCCGCAAGCCACGGACATAACCAATAACTCATCGGCCCTAAATATATTTTAGCTCCGCCGGCCATACATGGGAAACGAGGAAAACGTGTTCATTTCATATTAAAACGCACATGTGACTGCGTCTGCAATCCTTTTTGCGTGCTCCCCTGTGCGGGTGTGTAGTGGTTAGGGAAGTAGACCCCCTAGCCACACGGCCATTTTTCTTTGCGGAGTGACTTGGATCTAGAAGGGCTGTAGGGCAAAAGGGTGGGGGTTTTGGGGCATGAATCGAACATGCGCCTCCTTTTGCTGTGGTGTTGCGGAGTTTGTTGGTGCTCACGAGAGTGGGAGCAGAGCCATAGGCAGCTCATCTCCTCGTCTCTCAGAGGTCAGATCTTTTTTGAGTTTTTTTGTGAGGCCCAACCAAGGTTGGGTCTGATGTGGTGCAGATGTATGCTGAGTTCGGACTTGCCCCCGATGTCGCTCTCGCGGGGAGAGCGACTGAGCTACGTCCTTGAGTGTAGTTCACGGACGTGTGAAACTGGTGAGATGCTTTCAGGATGAGTTTGATTTCTACGACGTAATCAGTCCCACTCCGCGCCAACGCCGTCGGTGATTAGCCGACGACATCGGTGGTGAAGAGAACGCAACAGCAAAGGCGAGATTCCAGCTACTCCACCCAAAGACCCCCAGCCTTCACACCGCGCAGCCGGGCGCCTTTGTGGTGCACCTCCCGGTCCCGCCGCAACGATTGTGGTTCGTCTGCTTCACTTCACTGAATCACCACAATGAAATTAAAAACAACTCTCTCCTCGAACTTGAGATGCCCTGGCCTTCGTTCTCTCCCTGAGAGCGAGGTGAAATAGGAACGGCATGCAAGCAGTGAGCCTTCGATGAAGTGATGGGTCATCAGGCGACGAGCGCTTGGGCGGCGTCTACGGTCATGCTCTGGCCCACGGCGGCCCTGGGGACGCCGGCGCGGAGCATGCGCGCGTACTTGGCGAGGCTGGGAACGGCGGCGCCGGAGTCATAGTGCATCCTCTGCGCGACGGCAGCCTGAGGTACGCCCGCGTCCAGCATGCGCACGTACTTGTCGAACCTGCGTGCTCTGGTGGCCTCGGGCGCGGGAGCCAAGTCGTGGAGCATCTTCTGCTGGACTGCGGCCGTCGGAACGCCGACGTGGAGCATGCGAATGTACGTCTTGAGGTTGGCGGTCGCGGACACGCCGGCAGGGGCAAGTTCAACGCGCATCAGCTGCTCTACGGCGGGTTGAGGTACGCCCGCGTGCAGCATACGCTCGTACTTGCCAACGTTGCCGATGATCAGAGCTGCAGGCTTCGCGGAGGAGGCGTCGACGAACAGCCTCTGCTCGACGGCGGCCGGAGGCACACCAGCGCGCAGCATGCGTACGCACATGTCGATCTTGTCCACGGCAAGTACCGCGGCTAAGTCCGTGCGCATCCTCTGCTCGACCGCCGCTTGAGGTACGCCCGCGTGCAGCATGCGCTCGTACTTGTCGAGCTTGCTGCCGATGGTACGACCAGAAGCGCGGGTGTCGCTCGTCTTCTTCGCTGGCTTGGAGGAGTGAGGTCTCGCGCGATGATGCTGCGGGTTCTTGACGAAGCGAGCGACGTCGGCAGTCATCTTCTGCTCGACGGCTTGTTGGGGCACACCTGCGCGCAGCATGCGCACGTACTGACCGACATTGATTGCCGCCGGCTGATGCGTAAAGTCTGCGGCCATCAGCTGCTCGACCGCCTCTGAGGGCACGCCCGCGCGTAGCATGTGATCGTACTTGCTGACGTTGATGGCAGTCGCACGAGTCTCGATGCTGATCCTCTGCTCGACGGCAGCTTGAGGCACGCCCGCGCTCAGCATGCGCACGCACTCTCCGAAGAGCTCGGCGGACTGCGGCTGGTGAGCCAAGTCCACGAGCAACCTCTGCTCCATGGCAGCGCGAGGTACACCTGCGTTCAGCATGCGCCTGTACTTGTCCAAGCTTGCAGGCTGCGCGGGTTCGGCATCGATAACCATCCTCTGCTCCACAGCGGCCGGTGGGACGCCAGCACAGAGCATGCGCACGTACTTGTTGACGGCCGCTCCGGAAGCCAGATCGCCGCTCATCTGCTGCTCGACAGCATCACGAGGAACGCCCGCGCTCAGCATGCGAAGGTACTTGGTCAACTTGACCGCTCCGGCCCCGGCCGGAGGCGTTGCCCTGGTCTCGACTGACACTCGAGCAGCGGGTACGCGCACTCTCTCGTTCACGATGGAGCCGGCATGAACGAGATCATTGGCCATCCTCTGCTCCACTGCAGCCTGGGACACGCCAGAGTGCAGCATGCGCTTGTACTTGACGACGAGGTCGCTGACGCGTACGGAGCCGAGGACGATAGCCATCTTCGTCTGCACCGCGGCCGGAGGCACACCGACGCGGAGCATGCTCACGTACTTGGCGGCGATCTGGCCGACGACGACGTTGACGGCCTTGGATTGGTGACCAAAGTCGGCGCTCATCTCCCTCTCGACGGCAGCCTGGGGCACTCCGGCGTTGAGCATGCGCACGTACTTGTCAACAGGCTCCTTAGTCGTGTGAGCCATGTCGTTCTGCAATTGCTGCGTGACCGCGGCTTGAGGCACGCCGGCGCGCAGCATCTGCGCGTACTTGCCGAGATCCACCGCCTTGGGCACAGGAGCGGGCGCTGCATCGGCGCGTATCCTTTGCTGCAGCGCCGCCAGCGGCACGCCGGCGCTCAGCATGCTCACGTACTTAGCAATCCGGCTCACTCCGATTGCAGAGAATTCCACGTCGATGCTCATGCGTTGCTCGACGGCAGCCCGAGGCACTCCGGCACACAGCATTCGATGGTACTTGCTGAGACTGCGTGACTCGGGCACTGCGGTTTCACGAGCTCGCTTGCTGCGCTTGGCTGCTCCCACTCGCGCCCTGCGTGCGATCGATCTCGAGTGGCGGGCCAGGTCGTTGGTCATCTTCTGCTCGACCGCGGTTTGAGGTACGCCTGCGCGCAGCATGCGCACGTATAGCGCGACATTGGTGGCCTCGATGGTGTAGCCTGAGTCGGCGAGCATCCTCTGCGCGACGGCAGCTTGCGGCACACCGGCGTTGAGCATGCGCACATAGTTACCAAGGGCAGCGGCTGCTCTAGGCGCAGAGGGAGCGGCCATGATGGTCATCCTCTGCTCGACGGCGGCCTGGGGGACACCCATGTGCAGCATGCGCACGCACTTGCAGAGCTCGCTGGTCGCCGGTACGGGCGCAAAGTCGATACTGACCTTCTGCTCGACGGCAGCTTCAGGAACGCCTGCGATTAGCATGCGCGCGTACTTGCTGAGCTCGTCCGCGCTGCACTTGGGCGTAGGAGGAGGCACGTCGATCTTCATCCTCTGCTCGACGGCAGCCGCCGGTACGCCGGCGCGAAGCATGCGCACGCACTTGCCGGCATCTATAGCTCCGGGAAGGCGCGCGAGGTCCTTGCTGAGCTTCTGTTCGACAGCAGCGGGAGGTACCCCGGCGCGCAGCATGAGCTCGTACTTGTTGAGGCCGATGGTGGTCGCGCTCGGAGCCGCCCGGGGAGCGACAGTGACTGGCTTGGGCTTCACGGCGCGCGGGGCAGTGGGTGGCAGCTTAAAGCAAGCCGAGTCGTTGCTCATCCTCTGTTCGACTGCAGCCCGAGGTACGCCCGCACGCAGCATGCGCTCGTACTTGACGAGCTCGGGGACGCCAGGCGCGGTCGGAGGAGCCATCTCCCTGGTCATCATCTGCTCGACCGCCGCTTGAGGGACGCCCGCAGAGAGCATGCGTCGGTACTTGCCGACGTCGGCGTCAGTGGGCACAGGAGCGGGTGCGGCGGGAACGACGTCGGCGCGAAGCTTCTGCTCGACGGCGGCCGGAGGCACGCCGGCGCTCAGCATGTTGACGTACTTGCCGACGTTGGTGGCCGACGGCGAGGGCAGACGGGCCATGTCGACGCGCATCTTCTGCTCGACGGCGGCCAGCGGCACGCCCGCGCTCATCATGCGCAGGTACTGGCCGAGGTCGCCCGCCGCGGCGGGATGACGAGCAAAGTCGATGCGCATCAGCTGCTCGACGGCGGCCTGAGGCACGCTGGCGCGCAGCATGCGTCCGTACTTGCCGAGGTTGACGGTCGCCGTGGGCTGATGATGGTCAACGTTCATGCGCTGCTCGACGGCGGCCTGGGGTACGCCGGCGCGCATCATGCGATCGTACTTGGCCAAGTCGGCGGCGGTCTTGTCGGCCGGACTGGCGCGTTGGGGTTGAGCTGCTACGGAGGAGCTCTTCATTTCCTTCTTCTTCAAAGGACAACAAGATCAGGTAGAGATGTGAGTTATCTGGTGTAGGTCTACAACTACTGTGCTGCAGTAGAGGTGGGGGTGCTTGAAGGGCGGAGGGAAGTGGAAGGGCTCTGCGAGGTTGCCCAGCCGCCATTTTTTGGGTACGTCCGCAAGAAATTCTGACCAATAGCGGTTAATTCTGAAAAAAGGAAATCGCCGTATTTTACCTTTTCATAGAGTTTGAGAAATTGAAAGAAAGGCAAAATAAAATATAAATAAACAGACTGGCCCAAAGGGGTCAACAACGGGAGCTTCCGGGCGGTACGAAGCAGCGCATGAGCTCTTGACGGACGTCGTGTGCGGTTACGTCCGCTGGCAGCCCAGATGCCACCCACGGGTGCAGCTCTCCCGGCGGTGGATCACGAAGCCGGGCCGCGCGCTCTCTATGTGCGCGGCGCATGTGTAAGGACGATCACGCACACCACACACTGGCTGGGCGGGTACCCTAATCCAAAGTACGGGTGCGCTAGCGCTTCGTCGACCGTGAGACGCTTGCTGGGGCTGAACTGGAGCAGACCCCGCAGGAGGCTGATGGCAGAGGCGCTGGCGTCGGGGCACGCCTCTTCCAGCGAGTGGTGTTGGCCGTGATAGGGCGTTTCGCCGTTCACGCTCTGCATCATCACATCCCCGTAAGGGCTGTCGATTGAGGCGACGTCCTCGGCCGATGGACTGGTGAGCGCGTTGATGAGCGACAGCTGCACATTGACGCACATTGTGAGCTTATTTGCGTTGCGTTGCGTTGCGTTGCGTTGCGTACCTGATCCAGCGCGTTGTGGCCAGATACCAGTGGCTTGCCCGATAGCATCTCTGCGAACACAAGTCCCAGTTGCCACATGTCGCAGCTGAGCGTGACACTGCACACGCGCGTCGTCAAGTGTTGTCTCTCGCGATGTGCACATAACAGGTGCTGGTGTGAAGGCTGGGCCATGTACGTGGAGCAGACGAGCAGCACCTCGGGCGCACGGAGCGACCTAGAAGAGATGTTTCCGTCGCTGCCCGAGATCGGAGGGCCAGGAGCTACGATGGCACGTTCCATGAAGCCAGATAGCACGATGGAGCAGTCCTCATTGACCAGTATGTCTGCTGTCTGCACGTGGTGGACAAGTGCGTGTGGTGTGAGCAATTCACATCATGTCGTGTGTGCTAATGCGTAGCCACTAGGTGAATCTCGGCCATACGCGAATGTTGCAGTGAGCAATCGAGGCGGAGTGGACGCGGCCGAGTGCCAGCAATAGCTGGTACATGATGTACTGTACGTGCTCCTCTTCCAAAATCGATGCTCTGATCAACCTATCAAGGCTTACATCTGTGCACGCACAAACACCACATACAACGACATGCGGAGACATAGCACTGATGTAAGATAATACGGAAGTGAGTCCTTCGCTTCACAACGAGTACCCATGTAACGGAAGACCAGCCAACAATAGTCGTCCGCTCCGTTCACGACATCTATAAGATTGACAATGTTGGGGTGCTCGTTGAGCGCTTGCAGGATCATGACGCCCCTGTGATGAGAGCGTGAGCTTGAGCGAGCCGACACATGCTTTGCGCACCGAGGAGCTGCACGCACCTGAAAGTCTTGAGTGCAATCTTGGAGTAGTTCATGTAGACCTGGTGGATGGCCACCCTCGTCCTGGCCTGATCCTTGCTCACACCTTGCCACCACTGCGCGAGAGAAGACAAGATTAGATACCAACTCAACACGTCCCCTCCAGCACACAGGCCGGCCCGCACATACGGTGACCATCCCCACGGGCGACTGATCAGACTGATGCTTGCAGATGTCGTAGCAAAGGAGCACATCTCGCTCGATGCGACTCACCAACTCTGTCAACAGTACGACACGATGCGCACTGTGCGTCAGCTCTGAAAGTGGCAGAGACAGAGCGCAACTCAAGGAGGGCGCGACTGGTTTGGCGCATTCACGTTCATGCTCGTCGTCGCACCTGTCTGCTTCTTCTGAAACAGGTGCATCCAGGACAGATCCTGTGTGTCTTGCGTGTCGCCCTGCCGATCGTGCTCTGTGCATACACACTCCACATGAGCATGAACAGGCTGCGCACCACACCACGTGCGTCCCCTTGGTCCTTGGGGAGAGCGTACGCACCGAATCGTGAGCGGTAGAGGTCGCGCCACAACGAGGCGTCCCGCGCCACCGCGCACCACCAGCGACACACAAGCATGCAGCCCACCATCAGCTCCTTCCATGGTATCCGCCTGCACACACGCACACGTGCATGTGACCCCGTTGAGCAGCCTTGCGCCAAGGGGGGGGGGGGACACAAATGCTGACCTGAAGATGAGCAAAAGAAGCTCGTCGGACAGCATCGCTGTCATCCCGCCCTGATCTCTTTGTATATGCACCATCGCAGAAGCTTGTGCCTCTTCCTCACAAGCGTTGCATTCTTGTGCGCCGTCCATCTTTTGATCGTGCTGACGTCACCATTTAATTCAAAATACTATTTATTTTGCCACGTCAGCAGACCATCACGCCGCAAGCACACGGTAAGCTCACAACACGCCCATGGCAACCAACTCGAGCACAACGGTTGTCTGCAGCGACGGCGGAGCTGGGGGGGTGGAGACAAGAGAGAAGCAAGCCGAGCGACACGCAGAGGTCTCTGGGGGACCGCACACACAGGACAGCAGCTTGGAGAGCAGGCGAGCGCAGCTAGTCGGCGTGTGCGACCAGCAGCAAAGAGGAGTCAGCCTCGCGGAGACAGCTAGTGAAAGAAGTGCCGCCCGGCGGCGACAGAGCTTTGGTTGAAAGAGGCGGTTGGTGCACCAGCAGGCGCGCGACGGAGAAAAACGACCTAGGTTCCTCTAGGTCTAGTTCGGTCTTCATCTTCATTCCATTCCCATCCGTCCTTTTGACGACAAAAGATTGCTCCTTCGGGCCATCCCCAACGACGAAGAAGAAGCGATTGGGCTGGCGAGAAATCATCTCCATCGCTCACGACATCAATCAATACAGAGAAATGGAAAAGCACAAGGGCGATGAGAGAGAAGATCTTGGAGGCGACGGAGGAGAGGAGACGATTTCGCCGCAGGTTCCATCGCCAACGGCAGAGCCGGAAGATGACGGCCTCCTGTCGCCTCGATCAGATCAGGCAGAGGCGGACGCGGCCAAGGGCCAAGAGGGACACGATGAAGACAGAGAGGAGCGGCGAAGACAGAGGAAGGAACGGCACAGACAGGAGAGGGAGAGGCAGCGACAGAAGCTGAGGGAGAGGGAGGCGGCGCGGAAGGCGGCGATCAACTACCTGGAGGACCCGCGGAAGCGGCTCGGGCGCGACTACGAGCAGTGGCAAGCGGGCCAGACCGTGCACACGCCCGAGGCGCGACAGAAGCTCACCATCCTCCGTCGAATCGACGACGGCCACGCCGGCGTCGTCTTCAAGGTCAGAGACGATGAAGGCAACATCCTCGCCCTCAAGGTACACCCCCCCCCCATCCAATTTTATTTCATTTATTTTTGTTGATTTTAAAATTAAATTGAATAAAATCAACCAAAGCGTCTATTAATTTAAATTGAAAATAATATAAAAATAATAATATTAACGCGTTGCGAAAACAATGTGCAGGTGCCGCGGAAGGAGTCAGAGAAGCAGTTCAAGAAGCTGCACCAGGAGGTGGCCAAGAACGCGCGGATGCAGTCGCTGGGGCTGCCGGTGGCGGACATCACGGAGGAGGGCGGGGACTATCTGGTGAAGCGGTGGATCGACGGTCTGCGCGGCGATCACTGGTTCATTCAGTGGAACGAGAAGGGACGGCCGCTCGACGACGTCGCGTGGCGACGGCTGTGCGAGATGTTCGACATGCTGGCGGCCAAGAACATCTACGTGCAGAACCTCAAGGACCTCAACATGATCTGGGACGGCCAGAAGTGGGTGGTGATCGACGTGGGCTACTTCAAGGTGGGCCTCACGCCGCAGCAGGCGCTCGGGCGCTACTACGAGACGTTCGACGGTCGCTGGAACAAGCCGCGCTACAACCGGGGCCGCTTCATGTTCCTCTGCCCCACCATCGCCGCTCTCCGCGGCCACTCCCATCCGCAGCACTACATCAAGCGCGAGGTTACGCGGGACTACTACAAGAAGTCCAAGACGTCGACCGGCGACAACAGCGCCGAGGCGCCGATACCGGTGCCGGGCCTGGGACTGAGCGCCGACGGCCGCAAGGGAACGGGGAATCTTGGCGGCGGCGGCGGCGTTGGTGGGAACAACAACGGGCCATCGGAGGCGCAGAACGACATCAAGCGGAAGCAGGCCGAGGCGGCCATGGCCGTGCTCGAGCGAGCCAAGAACCGCAAGAAGAAGAAAAAGAAGACGGCGGCGGGCGAAGGGGAGGCCAAGGACGACACGGCGACGTTGCCATCGGCTGGCGGCGGCAAGGACGAGAGGAGCGAGGACGACAAGAAGAAGGACGAAAAGAGCGAAGCCAAGAACCGGAAGCGAAGTACCAAGGAGGAGGAGATGAAGGACAAGAAGGACAAGGAGACCGCGCTCAAAGCCAAGAAAGACAAGGACACCAAGGACAAGAAGGAGCTCAAGGACAAGGAGCTCAAGGACAAGAAGGAGCAGCGAGAGAAAGACAAGAAAGAGAAGGAGCTGCAGAAGAAGAAGAAGTAGCGATCGATCGGTCATAAGGACGCGTCAGCCCGCGGCGATCACAAACGAGCAAGCGAGCGAGCGAGCCAAACGGGACACGACATCGCGAAGCGCAAGTGGTGGCAAGGCAAGGCAAGGCAAGTGTGCAATACGAGACAGAGACATAGAGACAGAGAGAGAGAGGAGGCAAGACGAGAGGTGGAGCGTTTGCGACCCCAACGGTGGCAGTGTGGGTCACACAGTTTTTTTCTTCTCCGCGGCAATGGGCGTAATACACGTTTCCGCCCACCAGCGGATTTCCACAACCCCCCACTCCTCTCCTCTCGCCTCGTTTCTCTCTCTCGCTCTCTCACGTACTCCAGGTCCTTCGTCGCGCCGTCGCCGTGGCAGACCTGCCGTCCAGTCCGCCTGCTACGATGAGGGCGAGGCCACAGAAAGAGGACGGAAGGTGGACGAAATTAGAAACGGAACCCAAACGGTGCCCCACCGTTGACAGCTGGGACGTATGTCTCACAACTCTCACGCATGCGCGCACGGCACTTTTTACTATCACCAGTGTGCACAAGACAGACAGACCGAGAGCTGGACAAGTCAGAGAGACGAACAGGCGCAGCAACTCATGGCGGACGCCGGACAAGAAAACTATCAACTGCGAGGCGAGAGACGTCGCTCGTCGGTTCCGCCCAACGCCAGCGTGTGGGACCGCTTCCTGTGGGACTTCAAGCGTACGTAGCAACATGTTTTCGTCGCTTTCGTTCTTTTGACTTGGTTCTTGATCGCTCTCTTTGCATTTGACCTGTGTGGCGGTGCAGTGGAAGACATGTGGGGCAGCGATCGCTACAAGGAGACGGAGAGGCTCAAGAGGGAAGCCATGGACCGCCTCCTGTTCTTGAGCAAGGACGACACCGTCGGCGACCTCCTCTCGCTCCTCACTAAGCACGGCATTCTCTCGGCGCCCATATACGACGACGACGCCAACATGTACGGCCATCTCCCCTCTCCTGGTGGTGTTGGAGACTGCTAGCAAGTGACGTGTGTGATCAGGTTTGCGGGGTCGGTCGATGTGCTCGACCTGGTGACCTACTGTGTGAAGCAGATGGGCCGCGGTACGCTCATCGACGACGACACCTACTTCAAGCGGACGCCCGTGGGCAAGATCGTGAACATCTCCGGGCGCAATCGGTGGCGACCGATCGACCGCCGCGCGCCCCTTCGCATCCTCTTCGACACGCTCTCCCTGCCAGATGTGCATCGAGTGCCTGTCGTCGACAACAAGGGTACACCATTCATGCTCCGCTCTGCTGCTGATCGCTCTCCACTTGGGTCTGACCGTGTGCGGTACCGGTTGTCGCGCACTCACAGAGGGCAAGCCCGAGCAGAAGGTCCTCGGTCTGGTTACGCAGTCGCAGGTGCTCGGCTGGTTGTGGGAACAGCGCGAGAAGGAGGGATTCCCGCAGGACATACGGCGCCTAAAGCTGAAGAACTGGAAGTCGCCCGTCATCTGCGGCACGGACATGTTGTGGCTCGTCGAGAAGGAGACCGCGCTCGCTGAGGCCTTCCACACAATCAAGCGCCAGCGGGTGACCGGCGTAGGCGTGGTGAATGAGGCCGGCGAGCTGATGGGCAACGTGAGCGCGAGCGACATCAAGGTGGGCGTGGCGAGCGGCAAGCAGTTGCTCGATATGCTCACCATGAGCCTGGAACAGTTCCTGACTCTCAAGGGCTCCCTCATGATCGATATCGATCGGCCGCTGAGCCATCGCCAGCCGATCACCGCCACGCCCGAGGACACCATGGAGCAGGTGCTCGAAAAGCTCATCACGCATCGAATCCACCGGCTGTGGATCGTGGAGAGCGACGGCGAAGGCGACGACGCAGACGTCTCCTCTCCGGCAGGCGAACAATCGGTACCGTCCTCTCTCATGCGTGCCATACTCTTGACTAGCGGTGCACTGCCCACAGAGCGCTGACCGGGGTTAGGTGTCGGCCACCACTGCTGCCACGAAAAAGAGGAAGCGCACAGGACGGGTGCCGATCGGGTGCGTGAGCCTGTGCGACGTGCTCAACGAGCTGGCCAGCTTCGAGAGCTCGGAGCTATACGTGCCTCTCGTCGAGGGCGTGGAGGAGGGCTACGTCGAGGACGAGGAGGACGAAGAGAACGAAAGCGACTACCTCGAGGAGGTCGAGGCCGGACGCAGAAAGCGATCACAGAAGACGAAGCCAACCAAAAAGAAGGCCAAGAAGGCTTCCAACAAGAAGGGCCGTCATCTCTTGCCAAGCAAAGATAAGTCGATGCAACAGGAGGAGGCCGAGGGTGCTAGCACCGGCCCATCGGCGGG
>CDFA01025954.1:0-15426 GCA_000826305.1 Acanthamoeba healyi | reverse complement strand
CCCCGCCTCTGCCGCCACCACCAAGTGATGGCTGGGAAGGACCCTAATCACCACAACCAACTCTCCGTTCCCGACTAATAAAACCACACGTTCGTACCGCACACCGCATGCGCTAGGGGCCATACCATCAACTCGTGCGAGGCTACATTCACAGCAGTGGCGTCACACATCACGCCGATCGTCGTGAGTTTGAAAACGCCAAACTCCATCAGCTCCGCCTGTGGCCAGTTAGTTACCGGTTTTTCTCTTGCGATTTCTTTTTTGGCCGACACGTCGCGGAAAGATTGGGTCGGTGCGGTCTGCGATCGATCGTCGAGCGAGGTCCAGGTCTCTCCCACACCACCGATCTTTGCGCGGATCTCTCGTCTGCTGCTCAGAGGCGCGGACCATTTCCCCCCCCACCAATCCAAGCCCCAGAGCTTTGAGCTCCGGGTCTGTGGGTGAGGCGGACCTGTGGTGGTGGTCTGTAGTACGAAATGGAGGACACGAAGGGCAAGGAGATTAAGATGATGGACGACGAGGAGGTGGTGTTTCAGATCAGAGACCTTGATGCGGAGGCCGAGGCGGCGGCGGCGGCGAACAACGACAGCGACTCGTCGGATTCGTCCGACGCGGCGGCAGCGGCGGAGCCACTGACCCCGAGCAGCGTGACGCTCATGTCGATGGAGCCCATCTCGGCCGCCAACGTCGGATCCCTGCTTCGTTTCTTCCAGTCCATGTTCTTCGACTCCTGGATCACCATCTCCTACCTCTACAAGTTTCGCGAGCACGCGGGCGTGTGCGATTACCTCTGCAATGAGCTCTACAAGTTTCAAGAGCGCGAGGTCGAGAAGTACATCCCGCAGCTGTGGTACGTGCCCCCCCCCCTCCCCTCCTGCTCGCATTTGCCCTCTTGCCCCTCGCCATTCGCGTGCACATGCGCCAGCCATCAGAGCAGATGCAAAATCTCCTGTCGCCAAGGCTTGGCATTTTGCGAGTAGCGCCTCAACAAATTTGTTGTGAATTCAAAAATTCAAATTAAATAAGCTGGCGCTCTACGTAGAGCCACATCGAGCGAGACCTCTGGACTTGCGTAACTCACATTTATCAATCTGCCTCTTCTCTCTCTCTCTCTCGCATGCTCGCTCATTCACAGCATCTTGCTGCTGAACAAGAAGGACAAGGACAGCTCCCTGGCGCGCTTCATGATGGACAAGTGCGCCTCGTCCATGCACTTTGCCCTCCAGATCGCCTGGCAGCTGCAGGTACGCTTATGAGCCTCCTCTCCTGCGCACTGAGCGTCAACGGCAAGCGCTCCCACTCACACTGACCCGGCGCGTCGTGCACCACACAAGGCGTACATCACCTACGGCGGAGACCGGTTGCCGACCACGCCGCAGGAGAAGGAGTTCAAGGAGCGTTGCCTTCGGCTGCACGAGGAGGTCGAAATCGCCACCGTCAACTGCAAGAGCTCCCTTCGTCTCAGGTGAGTGCCACAACTGCTTGCCGTGCGAAGTCACATCGTCGTTGTCTTCGATTAACTCAACTCTTTGCTTCCGCTCTCTCTCTCTCTCTCTCTGTTGTGTGTACAGAGCCCTGGTGGACTTCTCGCCGTTTGTGTCGGTGGGAGGACCTGCCAAGACCGAAGGCGACGTGGTGGAGGACATTGACCGATCCCTCGATCCGCTGCTCTACGCCAAACGCCTCATGCGGAGTCTGGGCCAGCAGAGGAGAAACTCGCTGCCGCAGCACATCGACCTGCCTTCGCCGCGCAGGCGCGACAGCGATGCTCCTGCTCCCGTCCAGCGGCCCGCCGCCACGCCAGAGAGCGATGCGGTTGAGTCCGAGCACAAAGCCAGTGCGGCGCCGGCGACGAACGAAAGCGAGAAGCTCGCCGAAGTCGCTGGTGAGTCTGCCTCGAGCGAGGAAGACAACGAGCTTTACAAGGATAACAAGGTGCCAACTCCCCACTCCCCATTCAGATCCTTTGCCTCCACTGTTGCGTGAGTTTAGGCGTGCCTGTCTCAACCATTGAGCCGTGAATCACAGGAAGCGGAGGATGACTCTTACAAGAGGTGGGACGAAGTATTCAACACCGACGCGTTGCCTCAGGAGGACGCCATGCACATTATCATCGGTCTATCCAAGCGCGAGCGGGCGCAGTACTACAGCAATGTGGTATCATTTGTAGATAAACTTATCGACATCGGCGAACAGCTCATCGCTGTGCCCGAGGATCAACGGAGTACGACGCCACCACCACAGCATGTGATGTGTGATGCCATGGCTTACAGTCCGTGCTCCGCAGAGGACCGGCTCGAGCGGGATCTCAAGTATCTCGGCGAGCACCTGGTGGACGGCCTCTACCTCCCCATCTGTGGCGCCACGGACTCGCACCACTGCATCGTCCGTCTGTTGCCGCAGGAGTCCATACCCCTGCACTCCAAGGCCAGGGTAACGCTTCCCAACGCTCACTCCTCCCCCTCTTCCCTCTTTCTTTGCTCTTGCCCCTCAACGAGAAGACTTGAGCTCTTTTGCCTCGTCTCGCTCCATTCAGCAGGCCAATCTTACTCATCACACGCTGTGCAGGTACCTTATTTATTTTTCTACGAAATCATCGAGAGTGGGGAGAAGTGTTCTGCGCCCAACCTCCATAACTTCAACCTCGAGAGCGCACGTCTGGGTGCCGGCGTGCCAGGTGTGCTCTCGCCCTTTGACGAGCCCAACGCCGTCGCTGACCCCGGGACCGTTTCCAAGTCCAAGGCCAAGTCCAAGTCCAAGTCCAAGAACGCCAGCCCCGTGACGACGAGGCGCACCCACTCGACCGCGTCGGACAAGTCAGTCTCGCCGCTGACCCCCTCCAGGCGAGTCAAGGTTTCGTCCATCGTGCGTAAGATGGGCTACTACTCTCAGGAGAACTTGTCCACGCTTCAGGACGAAGACAGTGACGACGACGATGGCGAGTGGACGCCCGACTCACCCTTTGCTGACGACCGACCAAGCAAGGAGCACGAAGGTAACAACGATGGGCAGGAGCAAGACGAAGATGCGAGCTTCTCACAGAAGATCGACGGCGACGGCTCAAGAAGCGAGTCCGATGTTGCCATGCTCGAGAAGCTCTACGAGATGGGGAAGAGGTCCGACGAGTCCGACAGCGAGTCGCAGCACGAGGAAAGCGAATCAGAACCAAAGTCTGTCCCGGACGCGCCGGTAGAAGAGCCTGCCAAGCCCGAGGAGCCGCAGCAGCCATCGACCGCCTTGGCCGTGGTACCGGTTGACGTCACGAAGAACGCGAAGCCCGAGATCACCCTATGCTCCATCTTCGGCGAGAGCTGGAAGGACAAGGAGAATCGAATCCGGAAGGAGTCGCCTTATTCGCACCTTCCCAACTGGAGTACGTCAACCCCTCTGTGCTCCTCGCACCCTCCAAAGCCGGGCTGGTTGTCCTGCGCTGGTTTTTGACGCTCGCCCCCGCTACTTTGCAGAGCTGGCCGCTGTCATTGTGAAGAGTGGTGACGACTTGCGCCAAGAGCAGCTGGTACGCCTCCAGATTACTGTCAGATCTTTTCCACCACGATGACCTCGTCGCTCACTCATTGTGCCTATCCTTTCTCCCTCTCTGCAGGCCTCGCAACTGCTCACACACTTTAAGGAGATCTTCGAGAACGGGCTGCTGCCGCTGTTCCTCTACCCGTACGCCCGCCGGACACTATCCCTGCATTCGTCTGCACCTACGCGTCTCTCTCTCTCTCTTTGTGCGAGTGTGTGGTAATCGCACGCGGAGACTCATGCACATCCGTGTGGTCCGCAGATTGCGAATTTTGGTGACGTCAGCGGACAGCGGACTGATCGAGCTCATCCCAGACTCAGTCTCCCTGCACCAGCTCAAGAAGCGAACCAACTGCATGTCCCTCGCGCAGTACTTCAAGACGGTACGCATCCTCTATGCCTTCTATCATCATTCGCCCGAGAATGTCAAGCTCACGCCAACCACCGTGTGTTGTGTGGCTGCGCTCCGGTCCAGGTCTACACCACGCAGGAGACCCTGGATAAGGCGCGGCTCAACTTTGTCGAGTCCATGGCGGCCTACTCGCTCGCTTGCTACTTCCTCCAGGTGAAGGACAGGCACAACGGCAATATCATGATCGATTCCGAGGGCCACGTCATCCACATCGACTACGGCTTCTTCATCTTCAACAGTCCCGGCTCGCTCAACTTTGAGTCGGCGCCGTTCAAGCTGACGCCCGAGTTCGTGGAGGTTATGGGCGGCACGGACTCGAAGCTCTACGCCTACTTCAAGGACCTCGTCTTCCGCGGCTTCATGGAAGCGCGCAAATACCACGAGAAGATCCTCCTCATCCTCGAAATGTGGCTCATCAACTCCAAGGTAATCATTCTCCCCTCTTCTCTCATCTTCATCATCATCGCAACGCGCGCTGGCCGAGCGACATGCAAGCAACAACTCCTGACGTGCGTGGTACGTTATTGCGTGCAGTACAACACGTCCGTCCTGCCGTGTCTGGCTGGGGGCAAGCCCGCCGTGGACGCGCTGGCCGAGCGCTTCCGGATGGGCTACACGGAGAAGGAGTGCCGGGACTACATCGACTCCCTCATCCAGTCCGCACTGGGCAGCTGGCGCACGCGCGAGTACGACCGATTCCAGTTCCTCACGCGCGGCGTCCTCTACTCGAGCTGACCCAACCATACCAAGCCAAGAAGAGGAAGACGAAGAGGAGACATGCAAGAGAGAGAGAGAGAGAGAACGTGCACGATGGAAGAAGAGATAGAGAAAGCGAGAGCGGCGTCAAGCTCCCCACCCCCCCACAACTGCTCACACCCACACGCACCCCAACAGTTTTGTGCCATTTATTTGTCGATTTAAAAAGTTGAAAGTGGAAAAAAAAGGAGAGACTATGATAGCCTCCACATTGTCGTGTGGTGACGTGATGTGTGGTGATTAATAATTATTTAAAAATGCAAATTAGTATTTTCGTGATTGGACCGATTGCCATTCAAATCTCATCCGTGATTGGGCCGCGAAGGTTGCACGAAATTGTTGGTGTCTCCGATTCGTTGTGGCCGCGGGATCGGGCCGGGAGGGGGAAGGTTGTCTCTGTGCTCTATCTGGCAGGGAGCAAGTCGACTTAGATGGATAGGACAGGGCAGCGCCCGATGCCGACGCCAGCGGCTGCGGCTGCTGCGGCGGCGTCGCGGGCAGAGGAGGAGCGACGCCAGCTGGTCGACGATGCGCGTCGCCGGGCGGCGGATAAGCAGCGTCTCATGACGAGGCGCCCCGTCTCCTCCAGGCCTCGGCCTAACGCCACTGCTTCTGCTAGCACCACTACCGCCCCGCCCCCCTCCTCAGTTTCCCCATCTTCCTCTTCATCTCCTCCGCCTTCTTCGTTGCCTTCAACTCTTGTTCCTCCTCCTTCTCCTTTCTCACTTCCGCCCACACCCTCAGCACCTTCCACACAACAAGACTCTTCGCTCTCCACGTCGCCTGGTTCAGCGACGTCGCTGCCCGCGCTCGAGTCGAGCGACGACGCAGTGACGATCGTGCCGTCATCCCTCGACGCGCCGTTCGAGCTGGAGCTGCCGTCGATGGACCTGGGCGCCCTGCCCGCTCTGCCACCGGTGCAGCAACAACCGCTCGAGGCAGAGCTAGAGGTGGACGTCGAGGCCGTGCAGCTGCCAGAGCCAGAGCCGGACCACCACGACCAAGCAGACAGCGTCGATAAGGCGATCGACGAATTGCACGTCGCCTCATCGCGTGATGAGAGCCCAAGACGTGACGACAGCGCTGACGGCGAGTGCACGATCGTCGACGCCGTACTAGCGGGAACATCTTCCGAGTGTGGCGAAGGCGATCGTGGTGCCATAGCTGCAGCTGGTGGCGATGGCGCGGATGAAGCCGCGCTGCTGCTGCTCGGCGCACAGGACGATCATGGAGACGTGGAACCTGAGGTTAGTGAGGACGAGGTTGAAACAGAACAACTCGACGGCACGTTGCCCCCGATGGACGCCTTGAGCGCGGTGTCACTGCCTCCGTCGCCGCTTCCGCCATCATCGGCCGATTCGTCCTCGTCTTCGCCCATCCCATTGGTGACGGCGCTCCCTCTGTCCTCGCTGGCGAGAACATTCTCATCGTCGCCCGTGCAGTCGCCGCCTCTGTCTCCCTGCTCGCCATCGTTCCCGCTTCTCTACAACAGCACCGCATCGCCGCCGCTCTCTCCATTGGCTCGCCAGACCACACTCCCTCGCGCCGGCCCGCCATCGGCGCTGCCGCCGCAAGTCCCGACCTCGCAAGCCGTGAGCATACCGGGCCGCGGCCCCACGGCGTCGTCTGCTAAGCGCCCGGCCCGTGCCTCAGGATCGTCGTTCTCGCCATCGTCGCCGTCAACGTCATCGGTGGATTCGCCTCGCGGCTGGACGCCATCGCCCAGCGCCTCGCCAACGTTGTCGCCCGTGGGCGGCAGGCGTCCGGCCGCCGCACTGGGCAGCTTTCGCAGCGTGTCGACCAGTCACCTGCCCACCGGCCCTGGCGAGGGTCAGCTCACGTCGTCCCCGGAGCCGACGAGGGCTACCACCATCACCACGTCGCAGCCGTCCAAGTCGTTGCCGGCGCTCAAGTCGTCGCTGTCGGCTTCGCCGGCGGCAGGCCAGAACTCCGGCATCGGTTCTCTCGGCTCCAGCTCCTCACACTCGGGCGCCACGCCAGAGACAGGTAAGTCTTGTGCTGTCATTGTCGCTATGTGGTTGGCTGTCGGTGGTCGCTAATGGTCGATCGCAGAGCGGAAGCGACGATGGGCGCGCGAGGCTGAGGCGGCCAACTCTCTTGAGCAAGTGGCTTCGCGCTATCGATCAATGGCGAGCGATAGGTTCGTAGCTGGCACAGACACACACGCGCGCACGCTCACCACTCACGCAATCCCATGATCACTGTTTGTGGCACGCAGGGAACGTGTGAACGACATGAAGAGACAGTTGGACCAGCTCGAAGAGCGATACAGAGATTACTCAACAACAGCTGATGGCGGCCGCAAGTCGGTGCTGGGCAGCATCCTCCCATCGCGTAAGTCCGGATCTGGGCTCAAGGGTTCGAACAACTCCAGTCTGTGGTCGCACTAAACACGCGCGAGCTCACGTATAATGTGCGTGGGTTGAGCGTGCAGAGCTGAGTCACCGAACGAGCGATGCTCCTGTGGAAAGCGTTCGACGAGAGGGCGGAGCGCTGGTGGGCCCGCAGGGCTCCCCGCTCTCGCGAGAATCAGTCAGCCGCATGCTTGCCCTCATGCGATCTCAGCGCACCAAGCTCGTACAAGGTGAGACAAGCTTACACACACACCGGCACCACCTGCATGCGGCCAACGCTCACCTTCGTGTTTGCGTCAGGCAAAGATCTGGTAACGTGGCAGCTCCATCTGGAGTACTACCTCAAAGGCGCGGGTCAGTCCCAAGCCGGAGCTGGGAGCGACGCAAGGCGTTCGTGGGCTGGCACGGTCAGCGGCAGGGATGACTTGTTTAGTTCGTCTTCCAAGACGGTCAGTGCCAGCTCGAGGGCGTCCTTCTTGGCCAAGGCCAAGCAGCGTACGGCAGCGACTCTTCTCTTCCCGCGCCTTAGGAGTTATAATTAGGCTCACTCGCTCTTGTTGAGCTCACAGAGGCCGAAGACAAGGAGAAGGAGCGAGAGCGAGCGCGAGACCGAGAACGGAGACAGGAGCAGAAGTTTCTGCAGCACTGGAACGATCAGGTACCGCTAAGACTCTTATAACAGTCAACTTAGCCATAGCTCACGTGATCGTGATCAATTGATTGCCTTACATTGTGTGCAAACTGTCCAGGCGTTTAAGCTCGCGCTGTCGACCACCATGGCCGAGGTAGCCCAGCATCTCGAGCAGATCTACAGCATGCCTACCAAACGGTAAACCTCCTCAGCCTTGCTCTCATACACGATTCTCTGTTGCGTGGTGGCGGGGACTCATGCATTCGTATGCGTCCCATCCAGGCTTTGTCTGATGGCCAATGCTCTGAGGAGCGATGGCGCGTGGCATGCATTCAGCGCCAGTGCACCTTCGCTGGCCAATCTGCAGTTCACGTGCCAGACGCTAGTGCTCTCCCTCAACGAGCTCTCGCAGCTTCCCGTGGAGGTCTGCCGGCTGGTGAACCTCCGCCACTTGTACATTTCCTTTAACAAGCTCACCTCTCTGCCTACAGAGATCGGCTTGCTCAAGCATCTCACCGTACGCTGCCTCTCTGAGCCTATCCATCCCGTCATGCCCCAGCTCTGTCTGATGCGAGTGAGGTGTCCTGTGAGCGTGCGCACAGGTGTTGGAGGCGCGCGGCAATGAAATCGCAGCCCTGCCTTGGTCACTCTATGAGCTCACTTCGCTGCGCAAGCTCGATCTGTCGCAGAACAAGCTCTCGCGCCTCCACTCCTCCCTGGGCAACCTCTCGCAGCTGAGCTCGCTCAACCTGGCCTACAATCAAATCGTAACTCTGCCCTATGAGATCGGTATGCAAGTCCTCAGCTCGTCCTTGTCTACCCTCATGCACGCGCACACAGCAGACACACTGCAATTCTTATAAGCATTGATCTTACGTCGCGGAGAGGGCAGGCGCACTCGAGGATCTGCGAGAGCTCAACGTTCGCGGCAATCAGCTCAGCTGGCTCCCGGAGTCGTTCGGTTTCCTGTTCGGCCTGCACGAGCTGGACATCGAGCAAAACGCGACGTCGTCGCACATGGCCCTCTACCAGCAGATCCTGTCGGCGGCGACTCCGCGCGCGGCCCCGGCTGATCCCAATTTCGTCTCCTCGGCGCCTCCGCCGCCGCAGGCGCTCGTCAAGTACTTCTGGGAGCTGTTGGCCACCCACTGGTCTCCTTCGCGAACTAAGGCCTACGTGATCGGCGATGGTGCGTGCATCACCCGCTATTGTACTTAGCGGATTGCTGCTGTAGTGACGATGTTCGCTGTGTGTGTGTGTGTGTTGGCGTTGATGTGCACTGCAGATGGGGTTGGCAAGACGTCGCTGGTCCGCTGTCTGAAGAACGACTCGGGCAAGCGCGAGTCCAAGCTGGTGTCCAAGAGCGATCGCGAGGAGCGCAAGGGTATCCGTCTCGAGGACGACCACAAATCGGCGGTAGCCAAACAAGCAGACTTCTCGCCTCTTCTCGAATCGCTCACGGATGCCGGCGCGCTGCTCCAGTACTGGGAGTTCAGTGGTACGACCTATCACTGAGGGCCTGGTCCCCTCGCTTTCGACCTCCGTTCTTCGTTTTGTCGCTTTCGCTTCGTTCTTTTTCTGCTTCGTTCTTACCGGTCCGATTGTGGTTTGGACATTAGGCCGAGCTAAAGCAATGCACGAACTGTTCTGGTCAAATGAACGGAACACGATCTTTGTGGTGGTGTGGGACGTGCGCCGCTCCGAAGCCGATTCTCACCTGGTGCGTTAGTTTGTTGTACTCCTCCGCTGGCCAATGCTCGAATGCAGCTCACGACATTCGATGGTTTGCACCTCGTCGCAGGAGAGCTGGTTCAAGGCCATCTACGCCGCGTGCCATGGCGCACCTCCGGCCATCGTGGTAGTGGGCACTCATCTTGACGGAGCCAAGATCGACAACTACCACAACGTGATCTTCAACAAATACGCCACCCTCTACCCGACTATTCGCTTCGCCACAGCCATCAGGTACTTCAACCCCTACCCTCCCCTTCCTGCCTCCCTCCTCCATGTGACCACACGTGGGATCTAAGTATGTGCGCACAACAGCTGCACTCGGGACGACTCCGTTGTCGAGCTTAGAGAAAAGATCAAACAGATAGCTGCGCACGAGATTAGGTACAACTGCACGCACGCACGCACGCACGCACGATTCCTTGTTGCATACACTCACCTGTTTGTCTGTCCACGTTCGTAAGATTGAGGGAACCCGTGCCTCTCTCCTATCTGCTAATAGAAAAGATCATAGCGCAACAGACCGCCGAATGGCACGAGTGCATTGAAAGCGGCGGCAACGCCAGCCTCATGCACGAGGTACACCGCCACAGCTGTCCTCGTGTGTGACCTCATACGTGGAGACTCATGCTCTTGTGCACACAAAGAATCAGGGTTCCCGGCTGGGTGGGCTGCAGCTGCCCGTCGTCTCGTCGGCGCAGTTTCGTGCGATCCTCGAGTTCTGCCAGGTCGTGCTGCCGGCTGACTCGCCCCGAGAGCGACGGCGGAAGATGCGGATGGTCGGGCGCTTCCTGCACGCGATGGGCTCCGCCTTCTGGTTTCCCCTGGCCGGTCTTGGCGGTGCCGACCGACATTGCATTGGCGACAGACCCGAGGAAGACTCGTCTGCAACGGACAGACGGGACTCAATCGTGGATGGCGAGCAACAGCTCGTAAGCGACTCTGATGAGGAGTCCGACGGCCTCGAGTACGCCGAGACCGCGGAGGAGGAACGCGAGGAGCGGAGCAGGCGGTGGTGGCTCGCCGTCGATCTGGGTTGGCTTATGGGCGTCCTCAATCGCACGCTCGAGACACAGCCCAACCTCACCAACGGCGGAGTGGTGAGTCACAAGCACTTTGCCACGCTGTGGAAGCACCAGCAGCATCAGCAGCACTCGAGCGGCAGCTCCATCTCGACCGCGCGCAGCGTGTCCAAGCATGGCGTGCCCGACTTCCTCCACGTGCAGCTGCACGCGCTGCTCGAGGCCATGGAGCTGCTGTGGACTCCCGTCACCACAGCCGAGGGCGAGCGGGACCCCGACTTCATCACCAAGGGCGTCTCGTACCTTCCGGCGCTCTTCCCCGAGGCCGTGCCATACAACTGGGTCAAGTGGGAGACATTCCTGGGTCGGCCCACCAACGGTCGCTTCGAGGCCGAGATGCAGATCAACAGGATTGAAGCGGCGCACCATGGACGGCCGTCTACCCCTGAAGAGACGGAAGCCGAGCTGCACCTAGGCGGCATGGTGGGCGACATCAAGTTCGAGCGATGGTGGATCTTCCCGTTCCTGCCCGCCAGTTTCTTCTCGCGCTTCCTCCTGCGCCTGCTCAACAGCGTCCACACCAGCGCTTTGGGTATGAGACTGTGTACGTCCGCTGAGCGGGCTGTTTGCTGACGCAACGCTGGTGTGGTGTGTGTGAACGCGGGCTGCAAGCAGCAGAGGACCAGACGTCTGGCGGCAAGTACGGCGTGAGGCTCGCGTTGGATGCCTTCTGGGCGCACGGAGCGGCGCTCATCAACGAGCTGGATGACGGCAGTTCAGCGGTGATCATCACAGTTCGCCCGCTCTCGAACGAAGTCGCCAAGAGTCTGCGCGCTAGGTTCGCTCTTCATTTTCAGCTCTCTGGCGCTGCTGGGAACCCTGAGCTGACGGAGGCTCCAACACAGCAGGGCGCATCAACCGGAGGCCTACAAGGTTGCTGACGCCACAGCAGGGACAGACACCACGATGGTCTTCAAGGCGACCGTGTGGGAGAAACACGCTCACCCTGGAAGCCCCTCGGTCAAGGCGTCCCTGCTCGCGACTCACATCATCCGGACCATGAGCTCACTCTTGGTTTCTGCTCGTACGCGCGCCAGCCACATATGGGTTATGCTGTCGTTCGATTTTAGCTCCTACTTACATTGATCGACCAGGCGCTGCTGAGTTCTCTCCGTTCTGCTACTTCCTCAAGGATGTCCAGACAGAGCTGCCCTGCTCGCACTGCCTCCTTCGCTACAAGCTCAAGCGGGACGACGCACGACTCAAGCCCAACGCCTCAACTGACGCCGCTGCAGCTTCGCCGTCGGTGGGCAAGCGTGGCGCCACGATCGCGCGGCTCAACCACAGTACGTCTCTCCTCTCCCCAAGCTCTGCCCCATGAAGGTCATTGACTGAGCGAGCATTTGTTGTGCAGGCGGCGCCGACAAGCGTGCGTTCGTGCCCCACATGTTTGCGTGGGCGCAGGTCGTCGAGGCCGTCGAAGCTGGTCGGTGCTTCGTGACGTGCGATGACGTCGCCCGCGTGCGAGTGGACGTCCTGGTGCCCGAGCTCATCCCGCGTGAAACCCACCTTCTCCTATCCGCCGAAGATTGGACTAGCCTGCGCGCACAGGTAACATTCAAAGCAATCAACGTGCTGCACTGACTGGTCCTGATTATTACTCATCATCGGGTCCGTGTGTTGCCATCAGGCGCCGTACGATGAGTGGAGCGACGCGACGACGAACCAACAGGCCAAGGTGCTGATAAGGAGGTATTCGATGCGCTTCCCCAGCGATGCCCTGCTCGCAGCGGCCGTGGACAACGTGAAATGCATCGCGTGGCTCTCGGGGTACGCAAAGCTTGACCGATTGCAATCGACGTCGTTTCTCGACTGTTGACTGACGCGTGGAACTCCCTGCTGCCTCCGATCAGCGACGCCACGATGCGGCAGCACGTACAGCGCATCCTAGGCATCTACGTCTCGGAGAGAGATACTGAGTCTGGCTTGGTTGAGATTGGGATCGCCATAGAGCGACCGACCGAGGGCGTCCTGCTCTCTAAGCATCTGCGCTCTGCCATCGCTTCGCCCAACAAGGAGGATGATCGCTTGACGGTGTGGAAGGAGACCGTTCACGTGGCCGTGCAGCTCTGCAGGGGTATGATGCTCCTGAGCAGCGCATCGCCGCCTTTCCTTCTCGGCCCGCAGCTCGACGCCTCCAACATTCTGGTACCCACGTCATACAACGTTTTGTTCTACACGTGCATGCGTCCTGCGTCTGATTAATTCCCCCTCGTCATCCAGCTCCAGCAAGCCAACGGTGATCTGCAGCCCAAGTTCATCAGGTATTTCACACGCACCATCACGCTGTGTTGTCACACGTACGATGTGTTTAAATGCTCTTCCTCCTCGCCGGTGGTGTGTGCGGAACAACAGCACCGTCGAGACACTGCTCAACTGGGTCGAGCACAACAGCGGCATGGAAGGCCGCACGGGAGACATCAACTACTTTGGACGCCTGCTGCTGACCCTGTTCGCCGGCAGTCATCCGACGGCCAGCCAGTCCGCCTCCACGCCCACCGGCGACATCAAACTCGAGATGTACACGCCCAGCTGTGCCCCATGCCCGGTGGTTCTATGCTGACTTGCTTTTTCCTTTAGGGCGAAGATCAGCCTGTACCCCAGCTGGGAGGCAGGCGAGCCAGAGTGGAGAACGAGGATCGAGGCCGTGGTGTCAGCTTGCCTGCGCAGCGATGATGTACGCCGAGTGTTGGTCTTATTGATGCGCGAGCTTGTGAGTCGCGTGGAGTGTTGCTAACCTGGACGCGCGAACAGGACGCCAGCGTCACCTTTGGGTGGGTCTACGAAGAGTTGGCCGGCCTGCAGAGTAAGCTGGAACCCTCCAGGCAGATTGCCATAGTGAAGAGGTACGCACCCACTCCGATGACGCACCACGTCAGTGTTCAGAGCCGCCGTTTTCATACCCAGCGATTGCCTCACAGCTTCCGTATGGTCAAACGCGTGAGCTCGCTCGTGTCCGATGCCATTCAGTGCCTGACGCTGATCAAGCACGGCGGAGACATGGCCACCGGCGTGGACAGCGTACTGTGCACCCTTTTCTCAACAGCTATCCATGCATTCACGCACTCACGCTCGCACGCGCGTGTGTCTGAGGTCACGGTTCAGGGCTCGGTGTGGGCCGGATGTTCGGATGGCTCTTTGTGGATCTTTGACGCGTCATCAGAGGCCCTATTGTATAGGTAAGCGTAGCATCGACCACGCTTCATCGCCAGCCAGCCGTCCGCTAACCCTCGTCCCTCGCTTTCAGTAAATTGGCACATGCCAAGCGTGTGTTGTGCATCATGGCGGTGGAGGATGTAGACCAAGGCGCGGGTTCCCTCCAAGTCTGGACTTCATCCGTTGACCAAACGATCAAGATATGGAAGGCGAAGGTACGTTCTCACGCGATCGTGTTCGCAACAGCAGACGGCTGATGCGCTTTCTGTCGAGCAGGAGGGAAAGATGATTCGAGTGCTCGGCGGCTTCAACGAAGAGATCTGCTCCATGAGGTACTGTGCACGGCGAGTGTCGTGTGTTGGTTTGTGGCCATCGCTCACCACCGCTCGCTACAGACGCATCGACGGCAACGCGTGGTGCGGAGCTCTGTCGGGCAAGATGTTCATTTGGGACGTGCGAGACCTGCGCTGCCGCATGGTGCACGAGCTGGGCACGGTGCCGGTGTGGAGCGTGGTGGAGCATAGGGGTACGGTTTGGGCTGCGGTCGGCGCTACGATCGTGCGGTTCGACGCGCAGACCTTTGCAAAGATCGACGAGCTCAAGGGTCACACCAAGCCCATCACGTGCATGCTGGTGCTGGGCGATGAGGTGCGTCACGATGTCTGTTGGCTTTAAAGTGAGCATCCACTCACGAATGGAGTGTAGGTGTGGAGCGGCGGTCAAGACCACACCATCCGCGTGTGGCGTAGCTCCGACGGTGTGATGACGCACACGCTCAGCAAGCATTCTCAGTACGTCCTCCTACACCTCATCCCCTCATGTCCTTGGTGGTGTACTCACGTGATGGGGCTGATGGCGCTGCGGTGCGTAGGAAGGTGTACTCCCTCCTGGCCTACAGCAACACGTGCGTGTGGAGCGGCAGCTGGGACAAGACGATCATCGTGTGGAACGCCAGCACCAAAGAACCAACGCAGGTACTCTGCACTCTGTGGTGTGTTGCACTGTGACACCTGTTTTGACACTCTCCGCCTGCAGGTGTTGCAGGACGTGCACGACGATGCCATCTCGGCTCTCGTGGCCGTCCCCGGAGCCAGCCCGCGCGTTTGGTCTGGCTCGTGGGACAAGAGCATGTGTGTATGGGAATAGCCGGTCATCACGCTGACCGCAAAACACAACGCAACAAAGCTTGTGCATAGACGTGCGCGAGCTCCTAACGCTCCGGACGGCTCTGCGCTCCCTATTATATTTTTTCGTTTCGCTGACCTCCGTTGCCCCCTTGCACACCGAAACCGATGATCGCTCTTCCTCACTCGCTCGTTCTTCTGTCCAGCACAAGTCCCACTTGGGCTTGAGTCGCACCATCGCAGGTCGCATCGTCGAGTCAAGCCGAGCTGAGGGACATGGCACTGGTCCAGCGACGAATGGCCGAGGCGAGCTGCACTCGGTTGAAGGGCTTGGAGAGACAATCATCCATGCCTGCGTCGTGGGCGAGCTTGCTGGCATGCTCCTCGGCCATTGCAGTGAGGCCAATGATAGGCATTCGGAAACATCTGTGTTCCTCGTTCGCTCTGATCATCCTCGTCGTCGCCAGGCCATCTGTTGTTACTCTCAGCCAGCCCGAGCACGGTGCCGTGCCAGGCAGACGACAGTCATACATGAGCGATACATCACACTTGCACTGGCGGCAATCTTAGCGTACCGAGGACTGGCATGTGGAAGTCCATGAGGATGGCGTCAAAGAAGAGAGGGTCGCTT
>CDFA01025953.1:6765-17247 GCA_000826305.1 Acanthamoeba healyi | reverse complement strand
CTCTCTTTGCGTGTGCCGTGTGTGTGTGTGTGTGTGTAGCCTCTTTCCTGGCAGGCAACCTCATACCTGAGGTCATGGAGGGCCTGATGCAGTACCACCAGGCAGCCTTCGACGGGACCTTCATGACGAACCACATCATCCCCAGCCTGCAGAATGTTCTGGTGCGTCTCTCCTCTTGTGAGCACAGCGCTCGTCCTCTTCACTGTGGTGTCGATGCATTCTAACTAACTTGCTGTTTCGTCGTTCATTAGCAAGACACGCCGTTCCCTGCGACGCAGCAAGGTTGTCTGCTGATGTTGGACAGCGTGTTGGACTTCATGCCCCAACCTCAGTATGTCCTCCTCTCCTCTTGTGCTCTCGACGAGGTCTCCTTGCTCAACTTCATTTCACACAGCGACTACGTGAACACGATCGGCCCGCTTCTCTTCCGCTTCGTCCTGCATCCCGACCCTGCCATCTCGCAAGCCGCCTGCTACGGTATCTCTTTGCTTGAGCTCCTGAGTGGTGCCGATTTGCGCTCACTTCTCCCACTCATGCTTGCGCACTCCACTGACAAACAGGGCTCGGGGTCTGCGCCAAGCTTACGTCGCCCGAGACGGACAAGGACACCAGTGATGCGCTCTGCCAGAACTTTGCCGCGCTGCAGCAGGCCACCGTCAAGTGGCACGCGCGAGCACAGCGATCGCGGGAAGAGGAAGGCAACCCGAAAACGCCCGAGTACGACATCACTCCACTCCACCTCTCGTCCCTCGCCAGCCAACGCTGACGGCATCTGTGTTGTTGTTATTGGTCGTCATCTGCAGGCAGTGGGTGTGCGACAACACGCTGAGCGCGCAGGCCAAGGTCTTCTGCAAGCACTACTACAACATGCCCAATCTCACCGGGTAAGCTCTCTGTCTCTCTGTCTCTCTCTGAGTCTTGCCGATCCCAATCTAATACACCGCCAACGTGCGTGATGTGGTGTGCGCACATACAGGGCGATCGATGCCTGGCTGGAGTATCTTCCCCTCCGCGCCGATACGGTGGAGATGGTGGAGATCCTCGAGATCCTGTGCGGCTTCATTCGAAGGTTCGAACTTGCACCCCCGCTCCCCTTGTCTCCTTGCCTCGTCTGTGTGTGCTCCTCCCTGCTGACGTGATCACGCTCCACGACTCAACGCACACCAAACAGCCCGAATCCGCAAGTGCGCATGTTCATCGCGAGCAGACGAAAGACGGTGGCTCGAGCGCTCGTCGAACAGCTGAGCAAGTTCAACCGCATGGTGAAGCTCGCCGAGCACATCGAGAGGCTCGAGCCCCTCCTGCCCTTCATCGGCCAGTACATCCAGGAGAACCTCGGCGATGACGACGACGATCCCTCCCACCCCTCATGAAGTCTTCCTCTCTCGTTCATCACATCCGTTTCGTCTTCCTCAATGATGTTCGTCGTCTTCTTCTCAGGGTTCGATCAAAAGAGGAAGGGGATGAAGCGCTTGCGTGTGGCGGCGTGAGCCTCCCATCGCTTGCCAAAGTGTCGGTGGAGGGCGTCCTCCTCGACCGTCACGCGGCGGTAGAAGGCGGCCACCGTGAGCAGCGTCAGCACGACGCACGCCACGTCGAAGCGGACGAGCGAGATGGGCCACGGCTGGAGCCACCACAGGCGGTCCCACACCAAGAGCGCCAGCCAGCCGCCCTGGACGAGCACGACGCCCGTGTAGGACGGGTGGAGGAGCAGCGCGTAGGGGCCGGTCTGCACGAGCTCGTGGTTGCGGAGGATGGTGAGGGCAAAGGTGAAGTGGCGCGCCAGCGTCCGGTAGCACCAGAGCCGCAGCAGCGCGCCGGCGACGAGCGCCACCAGCGCGATGACGTCGCCCGCGTACCAGCGCGCGAAGCTGCTCGCCTCGGTCTGTGTGCAGGTGCAGTGCGAGCAGAGGGCAGCGAAGATGAAAAAAGATTTCGCAGTCATTAGAGATTTGTGTCGAGATGGACACTTGGGGGGGGGGGACGGTACGAGCGTGTTGTGGGTCTCTTGCTGCTGCCACATGAAGTAGAGGTAGGCCAGGTAGGCGGTGACGTAGAAGAGCGCGACGAGGTGCTGGCCCTGCGAGACGAGGAATCTGGCCAGCGCGCCCTCGTTCACCACGCGGCCCGCCGCAGGGGTCTCGGGCGGCGCATTGGGCGCGCTGCTGCTCTTGATGGCCAGCACCGTCGCCACACCCAGTCCCACCACCTTGGTCCACATCTTTAGGGTAGTTTTAGTTCAGCTGCACGAAATCGTTTCGAAATATGAAATTTCTAAAAGTAAAATTGTATTAAGATTTTGAACTTACTTGCAGGACAGAGATGGAGCGGAGACAAGGGAAGAAGAAGGGCGGACCGGCCTCCGGTGGTGGTGCCAAGAAGAAGGGCGGCAAGGGAGGGGGCGGCGGCGGTGGTGCGGGCACCAAGCGGAAGTTTCCGACGCTCGCCGGCATGACGTTTGCCTCTGCACAATCCAACGCCGCCGCCGGCAAGGCCAAGAAGAGGCAGAAGACGCGGGGCGGCAAGGCCAAAGCCAAGCAGCCACAGGCCAAGCAGACCAAGAAGGCCTCCGCCGCGTCCCAACGCTCCGGCGAGGGCGCTGCCGGCTCCGGCTATGCGGGCTGGGTGCCGCCTCAGCGCCGCGGCGGGCAGGTGGCCGTGGAGGAGCTCTCTGGCGTCGACGCCGCCGCGGGCGAGGGCGGACGGCGTGTGTGGGAGCGGTACGTGTCGGCCCGACGGCCCGTGGTGCTGCGCGCGGGCCATCACCTGCTGGGCGAGGAGTGGAAGGCCGCGACCGAGTGGAGCCTCGATCGGCTGCGCGAGCGTGCGGGCACGAGCGCGGTCAAGGTCGAGCGACGCGACAGCGCGCGCGGGCGCTTTGGTGAGGGTCGCGAGGTGCGCACGACGTTCGGCGCCTTCCTCGAGGGCCTCGCCACGGGCGACGATCTGCACTACATGACCACGCAGGACATCACGCGCGACGCCGACGGGCGACCAGAGATCATCTCGCCACCGCTCACGCTGCTCGCCGACGACTTCCCCATGCGGCCGGCGCTGATGGGCCATCTGGTGCCGGCCAGCATCAACCTGTGGATGGGCAACAGCCGCGAGGGCGCCATGAGCGGCCTCCATCACGACTACCACGACAATCTCTACATCCTCCTCAAGGGCCGCAAACGCTTCCAGCTCTTCCCGCCGTCGGACGCCGCGCGCATGTACACGCAGGGCCGCATCGTGCGCATTCACCCCAACGGCCTCATCACCTACCAGCAGGGCGTGCGATCGGACGGCGCCGATGATGGCGTCGAGGCGGCGGTGGCCGCGGAGGCGGCGCACGCGCGCGCCGAGGAGGAGCTGGCCGCGGCGGAGGAGGCCGTGGAGCGAGGCGAGGATGGGTCCGACGAGCGCCTGCGCGCGGCCGAAGCCGCGCTCGAGGCGGCGCTCGACGACGTGCTCGCCGCGCAGATGGACGGCGATGAGGGCGACGGCGACGAAGAGGGCGACGGCTTCGACGTGTTCGCCGCCAAGGACGACTTTGACGACTTTGACGACGATGACGAGGCCGTGAGCGCCAAGAAGGAGAAGCAGAAGCGCGCCGAGGAGGAGCAGGACGATGAAGAGGAGACGGAGATGGTGAGGCTCAAGGACGCCGACGGGAAGGGCCCAGCGCTGCCGCAGAACTTCAGCAAGATCAACATGACGCTGCCCGCCGACGAGCGCGAGGCCCGGTGGCCGCTGCTGCGCGAGGCGTCGATGGTCGAATGCGAGGTGCGGGCCGGAGACATGCTGTTCCTGCCCGCCGGCTGGTTCCACAACGTCACCTCCTTCAGCGACAACGACGCCGGGCTCCACATGGCGTTCAACTACTGGTGCGTGCGCATGCTCTCTGGTTGCCTGCACACGACGTTCGCTCTCGCGTCTGACTTCCATCGTCCCTTTCCGTACAGGTTCCACCCGCCGGATGCTGACGCCGTCGACCGACCCTATCGCAGCGACTTCTGGCAGCGCGACTGGGAGGCTCGCACGTCCACCGCCGCCGGCAGCACCAGCACCACGCCGGCTTCATGATCTAGCGCTGTGTGATGGGAGCAGCATGAAAAGCGATTGTTGATTGATCATCACGGCCAAGTTACGCCGAGCTGGCAAGCCACTGCGCGAGGGGCTCTCTGTTGCGTTGCAGGCAGGCGATGTTGTGCGCCACCTTCTCCAGCGCCTGAGTCACACGTACACACGCGCGCGAGCGATTGAATGAGGATCCGGCTCTCGGTCTAGTGGTGATGATGACATTGAGAGGATGGAGGCAACGCACTTGAGCGATCTTCAGTTGGGCGGCTGGCGCGGGATGGGCGGCGAAGAAGGCTCGCGCCTCCTCCAGCTCCGCAGGGTTCGAGATGCCCTGCAGGATGATACCCAGAGCTCCGTGGTACACGAACACTCCCTTGCTGAACCTGCATGTGTCGTGCGTGAGCGCCACCAGGGACGAGTCGTTGGCGTGTGGAGGGAGAGGTTCAAGCGAACCGTTGGTTGAACTGCTCCCAGTTGGTGCTGAGCCACAGCCAAGCCTGTCGGCGGCCCAGCGGATGCGAGCAAAGAGGCGCCAGCGCCTCGCACATGTCCTGCGCTCGCACTTCACCCGTGAACAACATCTCCTGCGCTCACGCACACGCAAACACAGCAATACGTCGTTCAGAGCAGAGGCTGCGACACACGGCATGGCTCTTACGCACCAGGGTCCGCACGATCAGGGGCAAGTGGCGCGTGGCGGCCATCGCGCGGAGCGCCCTCTGACGGTCTCGGTGCAAGGGATCGTCGTAGTAGGTCTTCAACACTGCATACTCTTCCTCGCCGCCCTCAGCCGCCACCTGGTTGGTGCGGCACACGACCTTTGGTTGATGATAGGTGCTTGGATGGCGGCATTGACGTCGCACGTACGAGATTGAACACGAAGCCACGCATCATGTCGGGCAGCGGCGTCGAGCCGTTGGCGTGGAGGGCGAAGCGTTTCCTCGCCTCGGCGATCACCTCCTCATCCCCGTTGGCACCCAGCTCGGACAGAACCGTTGCTCTGTGCCGATGTCATGAGTGAGCGAGGTACACTGTGTGTGTGCGTGTGTGTGTGTGTGACCACGCCTTACCGCAGGTATCCGGTGAAGGCGTCTTCCCCAGGCTGGGCATCCCATCCGAGCCGCTGAGCATGCGCAGCAAAGCAGCGCCTGAGGAACCGTTGGTAGGCGGGGTAGTAGGGTTCACCTGTCAGCAGAGCCGACAGCTTGCCTATGTTGGTCGTGAGGTTGCTCAGCACCAGCAGATCGTTCTGCGCAAATGGACCACGATCAGGCAGATCAGATGCGGGCACACTCACGGAGGCGAAGGAGTGTCAATCACCTCGACTTCAAAGTGAGGAATGAGTTGAAGAGCGCGGTTGTAGGGGGTGATGCCCGAGAGCGCCTGCGAGAAGAAGTCGTCACACAGGCCCAACCGGTCGATTGGCGGCACGGCTTGCCTGTCGTGAGTGTCGCTGTGAGCTACAGCGCGTGTACTCAAGAATCGATGCACGAAGCAAGCGCTCGTACCTGCTGATGTTGGCGAACAACTGTTCAGCGAGGGGACTTGAGTAAGTGGAGCGGTAGTATCCCTTGTGTCCGGCGTTCAGCTTGATGTGTTTGTAGCCGTTCTCCTTCCGCGGCAGCTTGAGCACCTGCTCGGGCTGCTCCAGCAGGAAGAAGTGCTCCTCGAGCGAGTTGTCGTGCGCGAGAGCCGCCACCCGCACGGGCACGCGCCACGTCTCGCACGCGCCGTCAACCGCTGCAGTTGCCGAGCCGTCACCAAACGCGGTCTGAGCAACGACGTAGTAATCGTGCTCGTCATCGGAGTGAGGCTCTGCATGTGTGTGCTCGCGCAGGCTTAGGAGCGGGAATCCCTGTCTGTTGACCCACGCATCCATGAACGCGGCCAGGTCCGATCCTGACTTCTCGCTGAGCGCCTGCCACAGATCGGCGGTCGTGGCGTTGCCGTACTGATGCCGGTTGAGATACAGGTTGAGCCCCTGCTTGAACGTGTCCTCGCCGATGTAGTCCACCAGCATGCGGATGACGCTGGCGCCCTTGTTGTAGGAGATATCGTCGAAGAAGCCGTCGATGCCGTTCTCGTCCGTCATCTCAAACTTGAGCGGGTGAGAGCTTTCGAGCGCGTCCAGCTGAAACGCCCTGCACGTGTACCGACTCAGGAAGTCGAGCCAGAGCTGTTGGACTCGCGACCACGGCGTTCATGTGCGTGGGTCAGTTAGTGTGGAGAGAGAGAGAGATAGACGTGCTAGCGTACGTTGGAGTTGTGGTGCAGGTGCACCACAGCGGCCTTGCCCAAGTAGGTGGCGAAGCCCTCGTTCAGCCACACCTCGTCCCACCAGGCCATCGTCACTGCATTGGAGTGCACGTAGCGTTGAGCGCAAACATCAACACGCCTTGTGATCAAGACTACGAGCGTAAGGGCGCGTACCCAGGTTGCCGAACCACATGTGTGCAAGCTGATAGCGATGTACCACCGATTGTTTAGCTCCAGTCACTCCACCAGCAAGTTAGCAAGTTAGCGTGCGTGCGTACCTCGTGACACACCAGGTACGCTACGGACTGGATCTGAGACAAGGAGGCAGTTGCTTCGTCAACCAGCAAGCAGTTGTCTCGATAGGTGATAAGTCCCCAGTTCTCTGATGTTAGGAGTGAGTGATGAGCTCTCTCTCTCTCTCTCGCTGGTTGTCACAAACGTACCCATGCCGCCGCAGGCCAGGTTGGGGATGGCCACCAAGTCTAGCTTGGGCAAGGGGTAGGCGATTCCATAGTACTGATTGTAGTACCTGCAGACAGTCGCGCCACGCACAGATCAAACGCCGGATCCTAGTCGGCTGTGGCCTGTGCGAGCTAGCGCGTGTGTCGTGTGCGTTACGTACTCGAGAGCTTGGGTGGCCATGCGGAGGGCATAGCGTCCTCTGTCCGCTTGTCCTGGCGGCGTCAGCACGCGAACCTACGAGGCGTCGGAGGTAAGCGTCGAGGTTTGTGAGAGCGTGAGGGCAGAGGCAGCTTGCTGAACCTTGACCGACCCCACGTTGTCCTCCACTGCGTCGAATCGGCCCACCACGAACGCCAGCAGATAGGTGGACATCAATGGTGACGTGTCGAACATGACCGTCTTGACTCCTTGGCTCTCGCTCTCGCTGATCGCCGGCATGTTGCCATGGGCCTGGTGTGGGTCGTCAGTGTGGAAGGTGCCTGATACGGCACGCAAGCAAGAGCGAATGCTCTATGCGCGCGCCTGCTTACCTCCAGCGATGATGGGAAGGCCAGCGTGACGGTGAAGAGCGCCTTGGCCGACGGATGGTCAAAGCACGGGAACGCCGCTCGGGCGCTGGTGGAGCACATTTGCGTGATCGCCATGTTATAGCTGTCCCCTGTCCACACATGCACTCCTATTAGCCCTGCGTGTGCGTGTGCGTGTGCGTGTGCGTGTGCGTGTGGTACCATTCCCCAGAGCCACTCGGTACTTGTAGATGCCAGTCATGGTCTCACCTAAGACCCCGTCAAAGCGCAGCACCAACCATGCCTGGCCCGGCGCCAACGGCTCTGCATGTCATGATCACGCGCAACACCACACCACACCACAGGCCCACAGCACAGCCACGTCGATGAGCCGCGCGCGCCTGGCGGGGAGTGCGCGAGCTGGGGAGCGGCGAGGCTCACCAGCGAAGCGAAGGGTGAGCGTCTCGGTGGCGGGGTCGGGCTCGATGGCAGCGACCGCACGCAGCTCCGACCCGTGGTGGGGCTGTCCCACGAACGCCTCGCGCACGCTGAGCGCGCGGCAGTTGAGCGTCACCTCCTGCACGCCGAGCCCGTCCCGCACCACAAACTCTAGTCGCTCTTCACCGTCGAACGACGGGCACTCGGGCTCCCCCAGGCGCAGGTCAAACTTGATGTGGTAGTGCACCACCCCGCCCATCCACGCGGGGAAGCACAGCGAGCGAGGGTGGCTTGCCTGCATTTTGACGAAATAAAATAAAATACTAATTTTTCAATATTCTGCAATAATTTTTCGAATAATTCCGCGGATTCTTCGGCGGAGTGTTTACCTTTTTAGTCGACGTCGACATTTCCGGCCGATGAAATGGCGAAAATTGCCCGAAAGCTGACACGTCGGGCTGGTGTCGACACCTGTGCGGCCACTGGCGATCGCCAGCTCACTGACCGCAACAGCTCACACAACAGCGCACAGGAAGAAGGTACCACCACAGCACAAAGTATAGTCACCGCTACTTTATCGCGCACACGCTGGCGCTGACCGCACAATGTGTTGAGGGGGGGGGGTCGCAGGACAGCATGGCCTCGTTGACGCTTCATCATGATGGGAGGAGCAACCCAACACCACCACCAGGAGGGGAGACGTCGCGGCCCCGAGTGTACCGCTGCCTCACCATTGCGGGCTCGGACTGCGGAGGCGGTGCAGGCATCCAGGCCGACCTCAAGACCTTCGCGGCCAGGGGCGTGTTTGGCATGAGCGCGATCACCGCCATCACCATTCAGAACACGACCGGTGTGTGCGAGAGCTCTCTTGCTGCGACGCTGGAGTGAGCACAGCTCTAACGCTGCGATGTGTACAGGCGTCAGCGGGGTGATGCCCGTGCCCGCCGAGACGATACAGGCGCAGATCGAGGCGGTGCTGAGTGACCTCGGCGCCGACGCCATCAAGATCGGCATGCTGGGCTCCAAGGAGGCCATCGACGCCGTGACATCGTCGCTCGCTCGCTTCTACTCTGCTTCGGAAGCTTTTAAGTCGAGCGACGACGTCGATGCGTCTGCTTTGAGTCTACCGCCCCGCGCCCTGCCTCCGATCGTGCTCGACTCGGTGATGGTGGCAAAGGGAGGCCAGCCGCTCCTCGACGAGTCCGCCATCGTCCACCTGCCGGCGATCCTCCGCTTCGCTTGCCTGGTGACGCCCAACATCCCCGAGGCCGTGCTCCTGCTCAAGCACCTCGATCCAGCGTCCAAGCAGAAGGCGACGGGGCAGGAACGCGAGGTGACCACCGTGCAGCACACGCGGGAGGTCGCCGCCGAGCTGGCCGAGTGTCTGCGCGCGAACTACGGATACAAGGGCGGCGTGCTGGTCAAGGGCGGCCATCTGAAGGAGATGGCGCTCAGAGAGACGAGCGAGGAAAATGCTGATGACGACGATGGCGAGGAGGAGCTGGCGGCCGTCGTGGACGTGCTGTGCGACGGCGACGGCCGCCTGTTCGAGTACGCGTCGCCGCGCGTTCACACAAGGAGCACGCACGGCACCGGGTGCACCCTATCGTCGGCCATCGCGGCCGAGCTCGCTCGCGGCAGAGACCTAGAGCGGGCCGTGAGCAAGGCCGTCCGCTACGTGCACGGCGCGATCGTGCACGCTCCCGCTCCTGATGACGCCACGCCCGCCACCGCGCTGCCCGCCCTGCCGTCGACCGCCGCTCTCGGATCGGGTCACGGCCCGCTCGACCACATGTGGAAGCTCAAACCGCTGCTCAAGTCGTTGCCCCCCGTGCGGACCGAGCAAGCCGCGGTCCCTGACTTTGGGGCCGAGCTGTGGAGCAGCATCGAGGAGGTGTTTAGCAAGATCATCGCTCATCCCTTCATCCAGGGCCTGACCAGCGGTGACCTGCCTGAGGACGTGTTCAAGGTACGTGCATGCGTTTCACATGACGCGTGAGGGCGCACCACTAACGCTCTCTCACACACACAACACACACACACACACACACAGTTCTACATCATACAGGACATGCACTACTTGAGGGAGTACTCGCGCATACTGGCGCTGCTGGCGGCCAAGGCGGACAACAACGCGGGGATGCTGCTCTTCCTCGAGTCGGCCAAGTCGATCGTGGGCGGCGAATGCGCCATGCACCTGCAGTTCTGTCGCGAGTGGGGCCTGGACGCCGACAACCTGGCGTCGATCCTCGAGGCGCACCCGGCCAGCCCGACCAACATGCTCTATACGTCGTACATGCTGCGCGTGGGCTTCGACCGGCCCTACTACGAGGGCGTGGCCGCTGTGCTGCCGTGCGCGTGGATCTACAACGAGGTGGGGAACTACCTCAAGTCCAAGGGCAGCCCGCACCCGCAGTACGCGCGCTGGATCGAGACCTATGGAGGCGAGGACTTTAGCACAACCACCAGGAGCCTCATCAACATCACCACCAGGTTGCGCTTGCTCTTGTCCTCTTGCTTGTGGCTCGCTCGTGCTTGGTTGGTGTGTGGAGGCGATGATGGACTTACCCTCGGTGTGGTGCGGCGCGCGCAGGGTCGCGGCAGGGCTGGGCGACGAGCAGAGGCGGCGCATGCGCGAGTGCTTCGTGCAGACGTCCAAGTTCGAGTTCATGTTCTGGGATATGGCGCACACCAAGCAGACATTCCCCATCTAACTGCACACCTTCAGAGGCCATCTGATGCACCATCTCCCTGT
>CDFA01025952.1:44835-97196 GCA_000826305.1 Acanthamoeba healyi | reverse complement strand
GCGTGAGCGTGGGTTAACCGCTCTACAAGTCGTGGTGATCCGTACTTGCGGTTGTGCCACTACCGCTTGCTCCTACACCGTCATTACTCTCTTGTTTGGCTACACGCCCTCCTCGCATGGGACTTTGAACGACTGGAGTCTCCTCCATCAGATCAAGATCCACAGTGTCTGAGCGAGAGTGCGCGCTGGTTGCGATAAGCGCCTATAAGACACAAAGCATGCACGAGATTAGCGCGTAAAAACAGGTCATTGGTCTGCACTGCCGCCCCTTTCCTCAAGAGGTACGTTAACGTACTTGGTTCTCCTTGGTCTGCTTTTGCACGGTAGCGCAGTAGTCCTGGAGGTAGCTAATCAGGAAGGTCGTGAGCGGCTGGAGAAGTTGTTGATAGCGCTCGAGTGGATCGCTTCCTGCAACGGCACCACCCTCCAGCGACGCCGAGAAGCTCGCACTGAGACCGCCAGGCTCTTTCTTTTGAGTGCTTCGCTTGCGACCTGAGGTTCGCTGCGCAGCGGCTCCTCCTTCTCCAGCACTCTCGGTGGTGGTAGTGGTGGTAGTGGTAGTGGTCTTCTTGGAGAGAGGACTGCGAGATGCAGCCCATGAGCCGGCGAGCGTATAGAGCCGCTGAAGGAGCTGATGGAGGAGCTGAGGATGCGTCGTGAGCAGTGGAACGTTGGCGGCTAAGAATTCGAGCAGCGAAGCCAGAGCCGAGTCTGCCAAGGTCATCACCCGCTCAACGTCTACAGCCAGGAGAGAGTAGTCAGCCTTTGGCGACGATGACGTCGGTGCAGACGAAGAGAGTAGCTGTGGAAGGAGAATGACGATGACTTGGGCGAGGTTGCAGATCTCCACAAGGACGAGCATCAGCTTGTGCTTGTCGAGACCCATCGTCCTCAGCTTCTGAGCGCTATCGAAGAGAGACCGCCCCAGGCTCAGGAGCTCGTCCGTGCGGCCACAGAGCATCTCTACGCAGCTGCTCTGCAGCCGAATTCGCAGTGGAACCGAGATTTGGTTCATTTTGCCAGAATGGCTTTTGGAAGTTGTCTTCTTGCTGTCGCCGATCGCGCCAGGGTCGTCGGCGTAGAGCTTCCTTGAGCAGGAGACTTGAGCGAGCCGTGACTCCACCATTTGCGACTCACTGAGGCTTCCTCCTGCATGAAGTGAACAACAACGATAACAACAACGAAAGTCGCAATGCATGAGTAAGTGGTAGGTCCCAGTCAAACAGCATTTTTGGGGTGCGTGCGTGCGTGCGTGCGTGCGTGCGTGCGTATAGAGTGTTACGCCTTACCGGTGTACTCCTCGATGCCGGCAAAGAAATAGGAAGACGAAGAATGATGGTTGTTGCTGGGTGTCGAAAAGTTCAAAGAGGCCGATGCAATGCTCCTACGATACGGATCTGACTCGCTTGTCGTTGACTTGGCTCGTTCCGTTGCCTCCTCCGAGGAGGAGGAGGAGGAGGAAGAGGAAGAGGAAGTTGCTGCTCGAATGGTAGGCGGCGGCCCTGGTCGGATCAGAGCAACAACCGCCGTCGAGATGAGATAAGGCGAGATTGGCTTGAGCATGTTTTTCGAGAGGCGGACGTTGATGGTATCGCGATTGAGAGACAGAAGAAGCCATTCGACGAGTCTCTCTCTTTGGGTGATTTGGCCGTTACTGTCCTTCGAAGTGCTGCTGAGATCGGAGGAGGAGGAATCGCCGTATCGTCGCTTCTTCAAACCACGCGCCACCTCGGCACCACCCCATTCCACCGCCGTGTCCTTGATCTCATGGCGTCGAAGGAAGCTGATGACGAACTCGATGCCGGCAATGCCACACTTGGACGGTTCGTTGAACAGGGATGCCTTCCACAGCTCGCCTTGCGACTCTCGAACCAGCTTGGCATCGACTAGATCGTGGTCGAGAATCTCCTTCATGAGAGCCAACGCCAGTTCGACGCTACCGGAGTTGTAGTGAGCAATCCTACGCACTAGCGTTTCCCATACGCTCTGCCAGAGCATTCCCACTGCGTTTCTGTCCACGAGCCTGCGCTGGCTCTCGGTTTTCTTCAGTGGTGCCCGATGATTGTCAGCGAGGCCGCAGAGCCCCAGGTCGAGAGCAGGCTCCGGCTCGCCAGCGGCGTAAGTGGTCAGAACTGTCTTCACAAGTCCTATGAGCGCAGCGAGGGTCCATGCCTGCGTGTATATGTTCAAGGGGTTGGTTAACAACAAAGAGGGTTGGTTCAAAAAAGACACATCCAAGGTGTCACCTCTCCCAGGAGCGTACCTCGACCTCAGGCTTGTCGGAGAGGTCTGCCTTGAGTATTACTGAGAGAGACTCCACACACTGAAGATGATATCGCGGCGGCAGTAGATACGGATGCTTACCCAGCAGCACCGTCAGGAGCTGTAGCCATGGCAGAACTGAGGACGAGAGGACAAAGGTGCCTTCGTCGGCTCCGATAACCGTGATAGCGCCTCCTCCGCCGCCACCACCACCACCACCGCTGCTTCGTCTCCCTATATCGTAAGACGTGAGTTAAGATGCGCCGTCAGTCCACGTGTGCAGCACAAGAAGCTCTCGAAGAGACTGTGTGTGTGTGTGTGTGTGTGTGTCACCTTCAGCCAAACTTGGGGCCCCAAGCAAACTGCTGCTCCCAGTGTTGCTGGTGCTGCCGCCCGCCGCGGGAGAAGGTAAAGCCGAGGTCAAGATTTCGAATATGTCGGTTTGCTTCCGCCGCTTTCGGGGTTGGTGAGAATCCGGTTCATCCTTAACACTGGCGATGGGCGGCTGATTCTTTCGACGTAACTCCTCACTGGGAGGAGACTCCTGGTAACCCATGGAAGATAACGAACGTGAGTGAGTGAGTACCAACGTTGTCTGCGTGTTCATGTAAAATGCTCTTGTACCCCTGTCAAAGAAGTTGACAAGCACGCGCGTCGATGCGACTTGTGGAGGAAGACATCCACGGCAAACTCCAAAAATGATCTCCACCGATCTTCCAACAAGAGAGGATCTTCTTCGTTGAAGCGGGACTGCCTCATGCGGTTGCTGCACGGTTGCTGCAGCGTGAGGTCGGGTTCACACACATGCGCGCGCGCGCAACACAACACACCGAATGATGAAGCATGCGTGCCATTTTTGCATACCTGGAGAGCAATTGATATGCTTGGCCTGCGCTCCTTTCGAGCTCCTTCACCACCAAATCATAAAGCGTGTCTAGGTAGTCGATGCCGTAATGTAGTCTCGCGACGCCTTTGCCGTCTGCCACGTATTCCGTAAGCCGACGAGGCTCTTCGTTGTTAGAGAGAGAGAGAGAGAATTTGATGACAATATCTTCATGCTTTCGATCACACACATGGTGAGGTTTGTTTGTGAACACAGCCACGTACCAATAGCAGGGTTGATAGTGGATCGGATCTTGCCAGCGAACGAAGTGTGGAGGAGGAGCTGAAGGCGGAAGAAGTATATGATCTGCTCCTTGAGCAGCTGCTGTCGGGTATCCCAGCGCTTCAAGAATGTCGCGTACAGCTCCTTCCCCAGCTTGCGCGTGCGGGCCCCTTCGTCCATTGCACAAGTCTGAAGCAGATAATTGAGGGCCGACAACAAGGTAGCTGGAGTGGGGAGAAGGACGTAATCATCATGTCATCAACATCACCGTCAGTCACTCTGATCTCACAAAAGAGAGAGAGAGAGAGTGACTCCAACACCGGCAGAAGTTGAGATCGATTGAGGAAGAGAAGAGAGGTAAAGAGTCTCACCTGAGGGCTTATTGTCTTCCATATGCTCGCCGAAGTATTTGGTGAAGAAGGTGCAGAACTTGGAGAAGAAGGGCGCCAACTCCATCGGATAGTGAGTCAGCAGGCAGTGGTACGTGCGCGCGTAGATTTGGTGCTCGATGGCAGAGGAGGGGGTGGACAACAAATGCTCGCCATAGAGTGCCAGGAGTTCTGCGTAAGACATCACAATACGCACGTATAATAAATGCTTCTGCTTCCCTCCGCGCGCGCGCACGCGACAGTACATCCCACCATACACAACGTTGCGTCACACGCGCGCACTCGCACTTACCTTCGAAGAAGCTCGCACTTGCAAGCTGGCAGTAGCTAGGAACGGGTAGTATGTAGTCACAGAGTATGTCGCTGTACTCCTTAAGGAAAGGCTGTTGTTGCGCGTCGCTCTGGCACAGCATCCTTACAAAGTGCTGCGTGAGATCCTTGATTGAGAGGAACAGTCGTGGCCCACCTGGAGGTCCAATCAATCACGATAAAGATGACGATTACAATTAAGAGATGACCTTTCACCTACGTGGGCGCATACAGAAAGTCAGACAACGTACGGTGCTCGGCAATCTTGAGTGCATTTTTAAGTGCATCCAGCACGTCCTTCCTCAATGCCGGAGGCTTGGCGGCCTTTCGCTTCGAGGATTGAATGTGTTCAACCTCGCTCTCCACCATGGCCACAACCGCACGCACCACATCGTCCCACGTGGTTGTATGTCCTGTGTGTAACGTTGTGTGCGCGTGCGTACGAAGCAAGGCACACAACCCATCATCATCATCATCAGTGCGTCTACCACCTCCGGCGTTGCAGGGGGGCGGTGAGCAAAGGGTGCAGCATCGGTTTAATACCTTTCTTTCGCGCTTCCGAGGGCTTGAGGAGCACAGCAACACTGCTCTGATCAACCTGCTGGCATACTTTCTCGAGACTGAGAAGCGCCAGCAACTCAGCCAGATTACCCTGATGAAGGGAAAAGAAATGAAAGTCAGATTATATTGTTGGCTTGGCCTGCCCCTCGGCCTTCTTTGGGTTAATCAATTCTTAAAGAATTATTTAGCATCAAATGTGCACCCAAGATTAAATCAAAATGTGTGCACCACGTAGCGTGATGCCGAAATTAACATTGAAAATGCACGTCATTAAGAAATGGTCACACCTTGCGCTCTTTCACCTTGGTCGAGGAGGCAAGCAGTGTGCATTTTTGCTTCACCTCCTCTAGCGCTGACATGCTTGCTGCTGTTGCTGCCCCGATGACGCTGGTCCGGGCTGCTCGCGAAACCAAATACTTTCTTCGCATTCATTTTATTTTCCTTTTATTTTTATTTTTTATTTTTGGCCAAGGACAACGCGGTTATCATTTTTGGCCAATAGCGGGCAGGATCCTGTTGTGGCAATAACCGTGGCCAAGGGGAACAGCACGCGACGCGTGCAACGGCCGCAAACACAAACACACAACAGCTGTTTTGGCCCCAACCAAGAAGAAAACACGAGCTGTTGTTCGCCCTCCTCCGGTCGCCCTCTCTCCGCTCCACTCCTCTCCGATGGTACGTACACGACATACACCACGACCAGATTATTCCCAATTAATCCTCCCCCCCCCATCAAGCAGGAGGAGAAACGTAAGCACATCATCAATGAAGTCATCGAAACGGAGCGTGCCTATGTCTCCTTTTTATCGCTGCTGGTGCAGGTACATTTTTCGCTTCTTCTTCTTCTTCGTGTTCCCTCTCTTTGCGCCACGTTGATTCTTCGGCGCTCTATTTTCGTTTTCGTTCTATTTCTCGTTTTCCTTTTTTATTTAATTTTTATTTATTTATTTATTTATTTATTTAGTTTGTCTCTTTCGGGTGCATCCGAACCGGTGCTCTCGTGCTGCTCTTGCGAAACGACCGCGCACTCGCAATGCGCGGTGTTATTCACTCCTGCGCTTCCTCTGACCCCTCACCGTTGGCTGGTTGGTCACGCACACAGGCCTACGCCAAACCGCTGAAGGAGCTAGCCAAGGCGGGAAAGGGCGTGATTGACGTTCACAGTGTACGGAGCATATTCTCGGATGTCGAAACGATCCACTTCTTCAACTCTCAGCTCCTCGCCGACCTCTCCGCAGCCTCGGCCTCTGGCTCGCCTTTGGGTGACATCTTCCTTCGGATGGTATGCACACACACACACACACACACACACTTAAACACCAGAGGGGCCTTCCGCCCTATCGCTACTCGCTAAGCGGAACTCCGCTCTATGAGTCTCGCGGAGTGGCTACTCAATGCTGCTGTTAATGTGTCGTTGTTGTACGTCGCAGGGCACCGGGCTGAAGCTGTACACGTCCTACATTAACAACTACGGGGCCGCCTTGCAGGAGCTGAAAAAGCAACAGGCCAATGCGACCTTTCGTGCTTGGCTCGAGGTAGGGTTCATGGTCATGCGCTTCCGCTTTGTCTGCAGCGGCAGTTTTGATTGGTCCGGAACACTAACACTGGCATGGCCGCACGATCGTGACATACGCAGCAAACGAAAGCCCAGCATCTGGAGCAGTTGAAGCGCAACGACCTGTCGTCTCTGCTTGTGATGCCCATCCAACGAATTCCTCGCTACATTCTCTTGCTCAAGGTTTGCTGCATGTGCGCGCGTGTCTCTCTTTTTTGTATGTGTTTGCAAGAAGACTCACTCATGTACACTCGAGACAGGACCTACACCGCAGCACCGACCCAATCACGGACAAGGAAGAACACGCCAAGCTAGGCGAAGCCGTACAGATGATCAGCGAGATGGCGCAGTACATTGAGCAGAGCAAGCGCACGTCGGATAATTTCCTACGCCTTGCCGAGGTGCAGAAGAAGCTGCATGGCTTGAAGGAGGTACTCACTGCTGTATATAGATGCTGAACTCAAGTTTGAGCTTCTCGGGCAGATCGACACTGACTATTTACTGGCTTATTACACACACAGAAGCTCATCCAACCACACCGCCGGTTCATCTACGAGGGCAAGGTGGCACTAACGAAGCAAGACAATGCATCATCTTCATCCACACTCGAACGTACCCTGTACCTGTTTAACGACATTCTGATCATCGCCAAGGAAGAGGAAAAGGAATCCCGTGGCGGGTAAGTGTAGCACAGCGCGTTGCACTCTTCCTAATGTTTGACCTCGCTCGCAGCTGCTAACGACGGATGAGTGGTTGTGTGTTCAGGCGCATGATGCAATTCAAGTGCCTCTCTTCGGTGTCAGCGATCGTGGTTGAGCCCGAGGAGTCAAACGACTGCTCATTCATGCTGACGTGCCATCTGACCAGTCTCAATGCCAGCCCGCAGGAAACTAAGCTGCTCATCACCGTCGCTTCGACATCTCATGTCAAGGAGTGGCTGGCCAAGTTCGATGAAGCCATCAGCGAGATGAAGGACAAGTGGATACGTGCGTACCACTGAGTCTGCCCCCTAAGACTCCTTGCAAGCATAGAGGTTTCAGCCACGGTGGACTAACACAGCGAATTGCCATTGGGCACAGTTGATCTGGAAACTACCAAGCCGCTCGGAGACAAACGAAGGCTGTGGCTTCACGGCTCAGCAGCGACGCGATGCGGTGACATGGTGTATTTCTTCGGCGGTTCTACCGCCGCACGCTTTCGCAAGTGCCTTTGGACTCTCAACCTAGGTCCACCTCTTCTCTCTCTCTCTCTCTATCTCTATCTCTATCTCTCTTTGCATACCCGCTTTGGTGAGCGGCGGCGACTGACTGTTATCTGTGGTCGCGCCAACAGATGATCTTACCTTCACGAGGAGAAAGAAGACTGGCAAAGGCCCATCGCCACGACGAGGGCACAGTGCCACGGCGATCAAGCACGATGGGGAGGACGTGATCGTGCTCATCGGGGGCATCGACGGCCGAGCCGCTCTGGGCGACGTTCACCTGTTTCAGTGTTCCAATTTCACTTGGCTTCAAGAGAAGGTACGCATGTCCGCATGCGTGCGCGCACGCGTTTGTCGTGATGGCGCCTGACCCCTTTAAATGTGATGCGCTCAGGCCAAGCTTGCCAATTCAGCGGGACTCGGTCCCAGGAGTGGCCACTCGGCTACGCTCGTCGGCGATTCTGTGTATGTGCTTGGCGGCAAGGACGACGGCGGAGTCCACTATGCTGAGGTGTCCATATTAGACACACGAACTTGGCAATGGAACACCGCAACGCCCACCACCGGCGAAGCACCACCCGGGCTCTGCAGTCATTCCGCCACGGCCATTGGTCGACGCATCTTCGTGGTGGGCGGCCGACGCTCCGATGGCGAGGCCAATCGACGGATTTACATCCTCAACACCGGTTCGTACACACACACACACAGACGCCAACATGTTGTCGCATTCGTGCCGACATGTTAAGCTAAACTCTCGTGCATTGTGGTTGTGTTGTGCATGGCCAACAGAGGGCATGTCGTGGACTGCAGGTCCAGATTTCCCAGCGCTGTCGGGCCACAAAGCGTGCGCGAATGGGGAAGATATCTTCCTCGTTGGTGGCACCAGCTCTGGCCAACGGAACCATTCTCTGATGTTTGCTCTTCGCACAGGTCTTGCAACCCTCTCTTGCCGATGCCTCAGGTCCGCAATGAGGAATTACCCCCCCTAACCCCTTGACCACACGTGCGCGCTTGGTGTGTGAATATAGAATCCCTCACTTGGGAGCAGATCGACGTGTCCGGGGTAGATGGCTTTCCCGACATCGAAGAGAACTACGCGTTCATGCTGACCGAGAAGAAGGCTCTCTTGGTCCACCCCTCCCATTCCACGTCTGCCGTCGGATCGCGCCAGTCGCATTCCCTGGACAGCGCAGTCAGCGTTTTGCGCCTTGAATCGACGGAGAGGCGCATCAAGCTGCTCACATCACCCAACACCGCTTTCCCCGGCAGTCTGCCCTCCAGCGAGTCGCCCAGCCCACGTATGACACCAGCCGACATCGCTGGCGCATCACCGCGGAGGAAGGCTTCGTTTCGCGAGAAGCAGCGCAACCGCCGCAACACTCTCGGGAAGCGGAGGGGTCTCGAATCTCAGTCGTCATATTCTTCATTATACGATGACTCCGCCTCCGAGGGTACGACGCTCAATTGAAAGACTCACGCACGCACGTACAAGCTTAATCACTTGGCTGATCTGATGTGTGTGCGCGTGATGCTGAGAAGGGAGGAGTAGCGTGGATTTCTCAGCCGATTCAGACAGCGCGAGCGAGCGAGACTATGGGTCATCGCGACGCCACGGTTCGTTTTGTTCCGATTCAGGCCACTCGGAGACACCGTCCCCGGTCTCGTCGCGCACCGTCTCGCCTCGAGTTACGGTCGAAACATCGCACTTAGCGTCATCGGAGAGTGGCACGGGAGGTATCAGACCTGAGACCTCCGAGGAAGAGAACGACAGTGGAAATGGTAGGCACCAGAAAGCCACAAAGCGTGACAACAAGTGGAAGCGCTTCACGCGAAGCTTCAGCGTAGGTAACATTTGGAAGTCCCAGGAGATCTCTGGTACGCTCGGTCACTCGCCTTTCAGAAGCTCCTGCCGCACCCACTCATTCACTGAGTCTCTCTCTCTCTCTCTCTATCCCTCTCTTGCGCAATTGACAGACGGCGGTGGAATGGCAGTTGAGGAAGACGGCGAACAGAGTCCAGGGTTGACACCATCGTCTGCACGCAATTCAGCTCAGATGGGGGCGGTACCAGCCGAGAGCGCGAAGGAAGACCTCCTAGCGCTGCTCAACAGTCCCGATCTGGAGCCGAAAAAGCGCGCAATGTCACTCTCGGCGAGCGGGATTAACACCAGAGCGGCGCTGGAGAAAGCCAAACCTGCACTGAGAGCCGATATGGCTGTTCGCTCGGTCAGCGAGGACGCCGAACCAGTGCGATCGCAGAGCAAGTCACGAAAGAGCTTCACCATTAGTGGACGTCGCAAGAGTCGGGCAGCTATTCCATTCGATCAGCTGCCGTCATCGTCATCACCTCGGTCTCCGTCATCGCCCCGAAGTGGCTCTGCTGATTCGTCGCCAGTGCTGCCAACGACACCATCGAATGGAGCACTTAGCCCATCGCACAAGTATGCGACGCTCAAGAGCAAGCGTTCGCCGAGTATCTCAACGCCCAGTGATGAGACTCCGCGCTCAGCACGTACAAAGCTGGGCTCGAGCAACAGCACGGCAAGTCCGCGCAGCCAGTCGATCACGACGCGTGATTCGGACTCAGAGTCGCTCGACAAGGCGCCCAGCGAAAACACTAAAGGATCGCCCTCGCTTACGCCCAAGAAGCAGCTCTCGGTACGTCGTTTCTGACCTGATCACGTGTCTTGTGCCGTCCCAACCCTCCCTCGGAAAGATACATAGTCTTAGACGTCCTCACCTCCATGGATTGGCGTGCGCAGGTTGCGCAGCGGCTCAGCTTCAAGAATCTGCTGCATCGCGGAGACAAGGTAAAGGGTGTGGGATGAAATCGCCAGCTCGTTCATCCTCCGTGACACTTATATGTGCTCTTTCTACGATCCTCCTGCAGGAACGACACTAGCGTGACGCGTCCACTCCACCGAAACGAAGAGAAGGTATACACGTGGTGTGTACATAAAGAATGTGTGGCCCTGGACAGTTAGGAATTTAGGATATGCAATTTCGAAGAGGACAACGCAAACCACCCGGCCTGGGTGAGCGTCTTGACTTTACACACAACACGGCACGCTGGCCATGCGTCGAGTATTGAAGTCGTCGGTGCCGCGCTGTGCGGGTCAGCAGGGGGTACTCACAGCCGCCGGGCGCCAGGCGCACGGCCTGCGGTTGTACGCCACGGCAGCCGCCGCAGACACGACTGCCGTGTCCGGCCGCAAGTGGGACGCCATCGTGGTGGGGGGCGGACACAACGGCCTCGTCACCGCTGCGTATCTGGCCAAGGTGACGTCACTCCCTCCTCCTCCCTCTGCGGGGGCAGCCAAGATTGAATCCAATCATGTGCGTGTGGTGCGAGCGCAGGCGGGCAAGAAGGTGGCAGTGCTCGAGCGGCGGCACCTCGTGGGCGGTGCAGCCGTGACGGAGGAGCTCCTGCCAGGGTACAAGTTCTCGAGGGCGTCGTACCTGTGCAGCCTGTTCCGGCCCCAAATCTTCAAGGACCTCAAGCTCAAGGAGGCACATCTTTCCCCACTCTTGTCCCTCCCCGCACATGCTCGGCATTCCTCACCACGTCGGAGCGCGCCCCGACACTCTCCGCGCTCGAGAGTGTAAGTGAGTCGGTGATTGCTGACCACGGGTGAGCGCTGGTGGGTGGTGGGGGTAAGCAGAAGTACGGAGTGAAGCTGTACCACAGGAACCCGTCCTCGTTCACTCCTCTGCTCGATGGACGCTATCTGTTGATGGGCGGCGGCACCATGGAAGAAACCCAGCGGGCCATAGCCAAGGTTTCGCTACTGCCACCGCCATGAGCGACGCAACGGCATAAGTCAAAGTCTAACAACTCATCGCAACCAACCAACACACAGTTCTCCAAGGCCGACGCGGAGGCCTACCCCGAATATGAAGCCATGCTTGACAAGTTGGTCAAGTTCATCAACCCGCTCATCGACGAGATCCCGCCCAATCTGGGCGAGTCGCCCTTCTCAGGCAGCCCCAAGCAGGTTTGTTCTTGCCGATCCGTGACGCTCAGCCTCGTCGATCGTTTCTGGTCACACCACTCGCTCACTCTCTCGCTCACTTGCACTCACTCGCATCCAGGTGCTCGACAAGCTCTCCTCGCTCTCCCGGTTGGGCTTGCGCACCGCCAAGCTGGGCAAGGACATCGCTCCTCTCTACGAGATTGTCACGGCGCCCGCCGCACAGATCCTCAACAAGTGGTTTGGTACATACAGACCTGGTGGCCCTTGTGCCAACACTTCAGAGCACGTGTTGATTAACGAACCCTGGTTGCGCTTAGAATCTGAACCGTTGAAGTCGACGCTGGCCACTGACGCCATCATCGGGGCCATGACCAGCCCCCAAGTTCCCGGCAGCGGCTACGTTCTGTTGCATCACGGTGCGCTCTCCACCCCCCCCCCGAAAGCTTGATTCGATATTCGCTCATACGGCCATTGCCGTGCCTTTTTGGGGGACGGTGGAGGCAGTCATGGGAGAAACGGATGGTATCCCGGGCGCATGGAGCTACGTCGAGGGCGGCATGGGTGCCCTTTCGCGAGCGATTGCCTCCGCGGCGGCAGACGAAGGGTACGGGGTGATAACCACAGAGTTTACCCATCACACCGTTAGCCTCATATGCGCGCCAACTCGTTTTTTGTTGCACTGCAGGGTGACTATAGTTACTGATGCTGCCGTCAAGTCTATCATTGTGTCAGGTACTCATGCTCATGCTTGTCTTCTTTCGTATGTACGGCTTATAAGAGAGTTCTTTTTCAGAGCGCGGAGCCAGCGGCGTGGAGCTGATGGATGGCACCAAGCTGGAAAGCGATTTGGTCATCTCCAACACAACGCCCGAGGTCACATTCCACTCGCTACTCTCTCCAGACGCGCAGGCTCGGCTACCGAACGATTTCAGGTACGGCCTCAACTCATCGTGGGAAGTTTGCGTATAATCTAATCTTTCGGCCCAAACACAGGCAACAGCTCAAGCACTATGACTACACGTCTCCGGTGATGAAGATCAATATCGCCCTCAATCAGATTCCCAACTTCACGTGCCTCCCCAACCAGGCGCCTGGCGTAGGTACGACAGCTTTCGCGAAGAGGCGACAAATCTCACTTGGGAATCCTCTGATTGATTGATGTATGTCGCAGTGGGCCCGCAACATCGATGCACCATCCATCTGGGCGCCGAGTCCATGGCGGACATTGAGACCGCCTACCAAGATGCCCTGCAGGTTAGTCCGTGTGCAGCGCTCAATCGCAGTTGGGCATTCATGCTCATACGCTCTTTTGGCGCTTATTCTTCTAGGGCACTCCCTCGCGCAAGCCTGTGATTGAGATGACCATACCCTCCTCTCTCGACCCTACGCTGGCACCCAAGGGCCACCACGTCTCCTCTCTCTTCGTGCAATACGCGCCCTATCACATAAGCGTACGCCTTCTCCTCGTTGTATGCTGTTGACACCGCCTTATGCTCGCTGTTGTTTTTGATTTGTGGGAGCGTAGGGAGGGGCGTGGGATGACAAAACCAAGGAGGAGTATGCCGACAGGGTGTTCTCGCTCATCGACCAGTATGCGCCGGGCTTCAAGGATTCCATCATTTACAAGGACATCCTCGCTCCTCCGGACCTGGAACGTGTCTTTGGGCTCACCGGTACGAACCAGCGTACACTGGCTCTTACGCGAAGCCAATGATGTGTTGCTGATGTACACCACACACGCAGGCGGCAACATCTTCCACGGCGCCATGGGGCTTAACCAGCTGTTTTTCATGCGGCCCTCCTCTGGCTTTGCGCGCTACCAGACCCCCATTCCCGGTTCGCACTCCTCGTTTGTCTTCTTGCAAGTGCCCCTGCTGAGTTCTCACCTTTGCGCGGGCGTCACTCAGGGCTGTACCTGTGCGGTTCAGGCGCACACCCCGGCGGTGGCGTGATGGGCGCTGCCGGTCAAAACTGCGCACGAGCCATCCTCAACGCCTGAGGACCGCTGCCTCTAGAGCCATGAATTTATTCACCCCGATAGCTTATCTAAACAAGGCCTCTTGTCGTCTGGTGTGCTCAACGTCATGACTACTCCCTCCTGATCTCGATGAAATAGGCCAGGGGCAAGTCGGCTTCGCCCTCCTCCTTGAAGAACAGGATGGCTACTCTCGCCGCCGCAAGTTTGGCGTTGACCTATGGACCACCACCACCCACACATGAGCGCCAGAGGAAGAAGAGGAGGCGGAAGAGACAGACTGATTGCACCTGATCGAGGAACTCGCCGATGTCCTTGAGGACTTGCTTCTCGAGCTGGCGGAACTTGTGCTCCTTGCGCAGATGCACGGGGATGGCGAGGACAGTGTACGACAGCAGGCTGCCTGAGAACAGGCGCTTGTGCTCACAGAGAAGGACCGACCACCTCTCGTTGATTGCTAGCACGATCTCCTTCCACTCGGCCTCTGCGCAAGACGCTCAACATGTCGTCCACTTGTACAACATCCAACACAAGGGGGCAGACTGCACCAGGGACTCTGTTGTGGAGTATTGCCGGATAGTCAGTAGGGTAGAGCGCGAACAGTTCCCCTTTCTCGGCATTGACCTGCACGATGTTGAACTCTGAACCTGGTCTCGGCGAGGACCCCCCTTGTAGCCTGTGCAGAAGCGCAGAAGTTAAAAAGATCTTATTGACCAGCGCTCTCCGTGAGCGATGGGAAAGACTGCACCACTCCTGCTTCGGTGAGACGAAGAGATCGTTCACTGCGTGGGCGTTGATGGTGAGCGATGTGGTGAGGGTGAGCTTTCCCGTCCGCAGCGGCGCTTTCCTGGGGTCCATAATGTATGTGGTGTTCTTCTTCGTCTGTACTGCGCAGTACACTTCCAGCTGTCTTTTGAACTAACTTGTTGCCCTTAAAAAGAAAATTATCCTTTTTTTGCTAAATGCAGCGAGCTCTGCCCGCAGCAAAGAGACCGTCCCATCCTCTACGTGCACGTCTACGCGGTGTCTGGTCCCTCGCCGTCGCCGCCGCCGTTAAGAGAGCTGGGCGTTGTGATGTTCTGAAGGCCGATGCGTTCGCGCTCGCGATCGATGCTAACGACTTTGAACTTGAGCACGTCACCCACTGTTGGTGCGCACGCTCGTAAGAACAGGGTCTAACGTACGTGGGGACAGAGTGCGCGACCGACAATGCGGGGTACGTACCGGCGACGAGGTCGGAAGCGTCGTACTCCTTGTGCTGCATCTTGACATTGGCGGCTGGCGGCTTCAAGTGATTGATGTGGCAGAGGCCGGTTTGGGAGATGCCGATATCGCAAAAGGCACCAAAGGGCACCACGTTGGTCACCGTGCCCATCATCTCATCACCTACCTTGAGGTCAGCGATGGTCGCCATCTCCTGTTGTAGTGCACCATGATGATAAGTTGTATCACGTCAGCACTGGGAAGGGCATGAGGGTCTTACTCGGCGAAAGAGCGGAGGTGGCAGCTGGTCGCGGATGTCCAGCCCCGGCTTCTTGAGGTTGGCGAGGATGTCTGCAAGGGTCGCCTCGCCCACGTCCAGTTGCAGTTGCACGTTCCGCCTCCACGTTGGGTCGTTCTCCACGTTTCTGAGCTTGCCAGTGACGAGTTCAACCACGCGGTGCTCTGCATGAGTGTGTCAATTAGTGAGATTGAGGTAAGATGAGGCGAGGTGAGGCGTGACTACCATGCTCCACCAAGTCTTGTCTCGATACTCCCAGCATCTCAAGCAACATGTAGGTCTTGCCATAGCTCTCGGGATGGATCGACGTCGCATCCAGTGGCTCTCGTCCTTCGCCCCGGTGGTATACTCTAGTGGGTGCAGCCACAAACTGTCAGGCTGTGCTTTTGTCAATAGGTGAAGAGGGAGGGAAGAGGCACCGCAGAAACCCAGCCGCCTGCTCGAACGTTTTAGCACCGATGCCGGGTACGAGGTTGAGCTCCTCCCGCTTAGTGATCATGCCTTGCTTCTGTTGGCGGTAGGCGAGGATCTTCTTGGCCCGGTTGGTGTCAAGGCCCGACACATAACGGAGGAGGGAGAGCGAGGCCGTGTTGAGGTTCACCCCCACCCTATTCACAACCTTCTCGATGCTCTCGTCGATCGCCTGCATGAGTCCCTTCTTGTCAACATCGTGCTGGTACAAGCCCACGCCGATGTTCTCTGCTGGTATCTGATAACATGTTGCAAGTCCTGTCAGCGTCTCTTGTTCCTCGTGTTGCATTAACAAATGAGCATGTGCGTGAAGGAACCTTGATCATCTCGCTCAGTGGATCCAGCAAGCGACGTGCGATGGAAATGGAGCCCCGAAGTCGCGCCTCTAACGAGGGGAACTCCTTAGCTGCTTCAGGCGACGCTGAATAGGCGCTCGCTCCAGACTCGCTCACGATAGCAAACCTTAACCACACCAACAGCCAGGTGAGTGGACAAGCCACCTTCCATCAGTCATAAAAGCTTCGGTCTGACTGGGGCGTACTGGAGATTCTGCCTGTTTTGCAGGCGCGGGTGTGTCGTGATGACGTTAGACACCAAGGACTCTGCTTCGCGATGACCTTGCCCATTCCCTATTGCTATCAGCTCAATGTCGTACTTACACACCATCTCCGCCAACGTATCTCGTGCTAGCTGTGAGCACCCCCAATTGGGACATAAGAAAACTTGGAGCGACGTTGTGTGAGCCCAGATGAGGTACCGCGTGTTGAGATGTTTTGGCGTTGTTGGGGTAAATGGCGCCCACCTCGAGAAGCTCCCCCTTCTGCAACGCATCAGCCAAACCACCAGTTAGTTAACATAAGATCGGCAAAACTAGCTCAACAACGCGTGCAAATGCGCACCTCATCTATCACAGCCAGCTTGCACCCTGAGACGAAGCCGGGATCTAAGCCCAGTATCCTCTTGCCTCTGTTCACACGTTACGACATAGGTCGTGTGAGATTAAAGCGTACAAATATCACCAAGCTCGATGATAATGGTGCGTACCGGATGGGAGGCGCGATGAGAATGTTCTCAAGATTGCGCGAAAACACAGAGATTGCCTTCTGCTCGGCCTGCTCGGTGAGCTTGGTACGCAACTCTCGCTTTAGTGACGGCACCAGCAGACGCGTGAGCGAGTCTCCGATGGCAGCCTCTACGATTGTTTGGGCAGCGCCCGCTTCCACACCACCAGGCAACGTTTGACGCAGCTTGTAGTGTTGGTGTATCAGGTCTAGCAGTGGTCGATCGTTGACTGCAAGGTCGACCTTGAGGAGCTTCTGCTTTTCGCCCCTGTTGAGGGCGAGAATCTGGTGTGGCTTCGCATGCGTGGCCTTCTGGGAGAAACTCTGGAGTGTGGCATGTTTGACGAACAGTGAGTGCGTGACGCTCGAAACCTGACAAATGCAAAGAAAGATAGGGGAGGTTACCTCATAGTGTGCGTAGAGGCTGTCATCACGAGTGGGACGCTGTGGAGCGCTATCACGATCGGTGTCGTGGCTCGAAGTCGCTTTCGGTCCTCGACAAGAGTTGATGATTGCGTGCTGTTCGAATAGCTGCCGCGCTCTGCCTTTTATCTGCCAACAAAGAGTCCAAGCAACATTTGACCGGTTAGTCGAGAGTACAACAGGAGGTCGGCAAGCGGGGTGCGTACCTCGGGATCGTCAGCCACCGTTTCCGCGATGATGTGCTTTACTCCATCGATCACGTCTTCGGGACGCGCTAGCCCGTTCTCGGAGTCGACGTGCTGCGCTATGCGAGCTGCAAGTTGATCGTCTGGAATCTCCAGTGCCAGTATCTGCTGCGCAAGCGGAAGAAGGCCCTTGGCGATGGCCACCGACGCCAGCGTCTTGCTGCCACGCGCATGAATGATACAGAACAGAGCAGCGAAGGCGCGAGGACGAGGATTGCGAACCGTTTCTCTTTGTACGGTGCGTAGAGGTCTTCAACCCTCTGCATCTTGGTGCAGCTCCGGATCATCTCTTCCAGCTGTATTACAGCGTACGCAGGCAAGCGGGACGTTTGCCATCAGCGATCTAACATTACCAAAGAGAAGGGCCGCTCAGCACCTCTGGAGTCAGCTTGCCCTGTGCATTGATGGCGCTGATAGCGATGGTTTTGCGGTGTTCCAGCCGGCGCTGGTACTCGTACTCCTTCTCGACCTTTCTGATCTGTTCCTCATCGAGCCCGCCTGTAGCTTCCTTCCTCCCGTCATGCGCGCACACACGCGTTGGCCGTCACGTAAGCAAAGCAGGTGATGATGTTCAACACCGAGCTGCGTTAGTTGTGCTTGAGTACCTGGCGATAGCGAGCGATGAAAGGAACGGTGTTGCCCTGGACAAGGCGCAGTTGAAGCGCGGCCTTGACCTTCCGCTCAGGGATGCCGATGGCGATTCCAACTGCCGTGATCCGTGCATCGCTCAACTCCTGCTCGAGATCGCCCTCTGGCATTGCATCCTCGTCGTCGTCGTACTGGGGCTCACCATCAGCGACTGCCTTAAATGACATGTCCAAGTGACGTTTGGCTGTACTCGCGTGTAGGCGCTCGTCTTCGTCACCGATGTGGCTCTCTTCGTCGGCGCCGATGACTTCACTGGCAGGGAGATACGGCTTGATCTCCTCCGATAGCTCCTGCGATTGCTCTTTCGTACTCTTCTTCTTAGCTGAGCTCTTTGGCTTCTTGCTGGCAGCCACGACCTCTTCGTCCTGTTGTTGCGCCGGCTCCTTTCTCTTGGCCTTTCTGGTGGTGGTCGCCTTCCGTGCCCTCTTCGTCGGCTTCTCCGTCATCGGCACAGCGTTTGGTGCTGTTGCATCGCACCGATCCACCTCCTGCTGCAGCTCGACGGCCTCTTTGGCAGCAGCCTTACCTCTCCCCCGGCGGGGCTTGGCCGGCGGAGCTTCCGCTTCGTCCTCCTTGGCTGCAGCTGCAGAGTCTTTCCGTGGCCGGGCGGCGGAGGGCCTCGAGATGCTGAAGGAGCGCAAGGGGGCGCCGCCCAGCTGCCACCGCGGAGGGAGTGCAGGCACCACAGCCGGCGGGACAAACACGCGCAGCAAGGGGGTGGTGCTACCTCCTCCGGCGGCGGAGGCCGACCGAGAGGACCACAGGGCTGCCGATGACTCAACGCCCCGCCTTCCTGTCCAACCAACGCAGCTGCCGGCAGCATCGCTCGCCAGACGGCGGACGCCCCACGGACGCATCTTGCTTTCGTCGGCTTCAATCGATTTTTCTCTTTATTTCCCTTTCAATTCTTTTGTAAGTTTATATTTATATTTCTTTCTTTGGCCCGAGCGTGCGGGCTAGGAAGAGGGCGTCGGGGAATGGGTTGAAGACGTACGGGTCGGTGGGCTCGAAGCCCAGCGCCGTGTACAGCTTGACCGCAGCCGTCATCGCTGGCACCGTGTCCAGACAGATTCGCGAATAGCCGGCCTCGCGTGCTTCCTGGCAGATGCGCTCCGCCAGCCGTCGTCCGAGCTGCCCTCCGCGCGCGCAGGGTCGCACGTAGAGGCGCTTCATCTCGCAGGCGCCCTCCTCCTTGAGCGGGCGCAGGGCCACGCAGCCGACCGCCTCATGGCCACACCAGGCGAGCAGGAGCCGTCCGGCAGGCGCTGCGTATTTGCCCGGCAGGGCGGCCAGCTCAGCTTCAAAGTCTTGGAACCCTAGGTCGAAGCCCAGTCCCTCGGCGTACTCGCGGAACAGGCTCTGCACGGCGGCGAGGTCACGGGGCAGGACAGCGTGCACTATCATCTCGTCAGCCATCATGTTTTTGTGGTGTGCTGCCTTCCCCCCCCCCGCAATTTCTTCTCCTCGCCCAGCTGCGCTCCTGCGCACAACAACAACCACCAGGATCCTTATCCGGCTTGACGGGTGCTTCAGGATTCATACGCCCAACACACGCTCGCTCTCGTGAAGGTAGCCTTCCGTCATGTACGTGGAGAAGCTTTCCAAAAGGCGAGACCATCTTCGAGGGGTACCGTCCTAACTGACGACAGTATCTGTGACGCGTGGTAGCGTCGACGCACAGACACGGGATGATAGAAGATGCCCGAACGGAGCCAACCGGAGTCGAGAGAGCCGATCCCATGTGCTCCCATTGGGTCTCTCATTCGGCAACCCCTTGCCAGCCATCCATGTCACAAAGCCTTAAACCCCAATTGGTGTTGTTCCAATAGTGCTCACCTGTGCGCCTTCTGATGAGCTCCTCGGCCGATTGGACACTAGATCCCTTATCAGGTGGAGAACTGCACTCGACCACCACTTGTGCTTTCCTCCCCACCGCACAACTACTTACACACCAACCTCTGCGCCACAATGCGTCCAGCCCTCTTACTCTGCGCCTTTGCGCTCCTCGCAGTATGTGGTACGCACACCCGCCCAGCCCTTAGACCTCCCAGGCGAATGAGCGGTTGTGCTGACCTTTGGCTGTGCGTGCGCGTGTGTGCTCCCACGCAGGCGCCAACGGCCAAAAGTACTTTGGCGTGAATCAACCAGGTCTGGCCTTCTCGTCGAGCAAGCTCCCCGGAGTCGCGTGGAAGGACTTCCCGCTTGTTAGCACCACATCCCTCGACTACTTCTCGCTCAAGGGGATGAACACCGTTCGTGTCGGAGTACTCTGGGTACCTTCATTCTCCGTTGCGTACGTGTGTTCTCCATTCGTCGATTCCTTTCATGCTCACCGAGACAACTTTTGGCGACTATTAGGAGCGTCTGCAGCCGGTTCTTGATGGCGGCAATGGCGAGTTTGATCAGACCTACGTTAAATACCTGGTGAGTTGACTCGCGCCTTCTCGCCGACCCTCCCCCCTCTCAACGAGTTCATGGCTCACCGTTGGTGTGTTTCTGTGCGTGTTCAGAACAGCACGATCGACTACATCACCAACGTGAAGCGTCAATATGTGTTGCTTGACGTGCACAACTACTTCCGATACCGCGGCCAGCTTATCGGCTCGGCCAACGTCTCTTTCACCGCCTTCACCAAGTTCTGGCAGAAGCTGGCGGGGCTCTACGTCGGCAACTCGCGCTTGATCTTTGGCACCATGAACGAGCCCAACGGCGTCTCAGCACTCACGGCCCTGACCGGCGCCAACGCCGCCATTGCGGGCATCCGCGCCTCGGGAGCCAAGGTATGTTGTGTATCTGATTCTGTCGCACAGCCACCTGATGATATTGGTTCTAAGTGCGCTGCTGACTGGTGCATGTTCAACGTTCCAGCAACTGATCACAATCAGCGGAGCCATGTGGTCGTCGGCCGAGTCGTGGCTGGGGACCAACAGCAAGTGGATGGGTCCGTCCAACATCACCGACCCGCTCAACAACTGGTACATCGTCTCCCCCCCCCCAAATCGATGCGCCCAGCAAGCTGGTGTACAACAACACCACTACTCACTGAACAACTCGTACCGATATCAGGACTTATGAGATGCATCAGTACTTTGATGGCGCCGGCGGCACCACCGTGTGCAAGCCCAGCTGGAACATAGCCGGCAAGCTGGGTCCCATCACCACCTGGGCCCGCATCAACAAAGCGTACGCGCCGCGAATCTCCTTCAACTCCTACCCTCTCGACAAGGTCGATCGTGATGTTTGTGAAGGGGAAAGTGCCTCCATTGACCTGAACCTCTGCCCTCGTTGTGCTGCAGTACGATCTTCCTGGGCGAGTTCGGCATCAACGACTCGGAGGCATGTCTACCCCTCCTCGAGACGCTCATGACCTTCCTCAAGAACAACACCGACGTGTGGCACGGCTACACGTGGTGGACCGCCGGATCGTGGTGGCCAACCACCTATCCCTACCTGATTGAGCCCTACGCCAACGGGACCGACCGCAACCGCCTCCTGCCCACGCTGCAGCGCTACTTCCCTTCCATCGCGCCCAGCTCGTCCCCCTCGCCGACCCGCTCCCCCACCAGCTCCCCCTCGCCGACGCGGACGTCGACTCCCACGAGGACGCCCACGCCGACCCGCACGCCCACGCCGACGAGGACGCCCACGCGGACGCCGACTCCCACGAGGACGCCCACGCCAACCAGGAGTCCTACCCCCTCGCGGTCGCCCTCTTCTTTGTAACACACCATGCCTCTAAGCTCTCAGACACCCCCCCCCTCTCCCATCCACGAATGAATGCGTAATCCACGAGTCACGATGTTGCCAACACGGAATCTTTTTTCTTCGCTCCCCTAACTAAACAGCTTCCTGCATCCGTGAAGATCATCCGTTCATCTTTGAGACACGCCAATACAGCAGAAAGGATGAATGGGCAGCTGTCCTCTTTGCATGGTCTGGCCCAACGGCAAGAGACCGCCCGAACACAGCGTAAGGCCCTGCTGGGGATGCAGCACAACCCCAAGATGGCGGGCCTCGTGAGCCGGCCCTCGCTCGGGTGCATGTATCGACCGGGCATCGTGGCCGCCCCCGTCCTGCGCTCCTACAACCGGATGATGGGCCTCCTCGTCGGCTCCGCCACCGCCGCAGGCATCCTCGTGTTTGGCCTCACGCGCACCAACACACGCACGCCCCGTGCACAATAAACTCGCCAGAGCGGCCTCACCCCAGTGCCGGCTGAGAATGCTCGAGACGCGCATTGGTGATGTGTCAGCATCGATGATGTGTTTGTCAACATGGAACGCTCTCGGCGAGGCCGCATTACTGCTGCTCGCGAGGGTTGAAGCCACCCCTGCTCTTGGGCAGGTAGGCCCTCTTCTCGTGCAGCTCGCGCTCCATCCACCAGGTGGCGCCGTGGGGCATCTTCTTCTTGGCCTCCTCGAGGTAGGCCTCGGCTTCCTCCAGCTTCCTGCGCGCCTCCTCGACGGCCTCCTCGGCCGCAGCCTTGGCCTGCTCGGAACGCTGCCTGGCCTGCTCTGCGCTGGCCCTCGCCTGCGAGGCCTGACGAGCCGCCTCCTCAGCGCTGGCCCTCGCCTGTGAGGCTTGACGAGCAGCCTCATCGGCTTGCTCTCTGCGCAGACAACAAATGCGATGTGACACACTGGTGAGGAAGGGGATAGAGGGAAGGGATGGCTGGTTAGGTCCGTACCTGGCCTGCTCGGCGGCAGTGCGTGCAGCCGAGGCCTGGTCGGTGGCCTCCTTGGCCGCCTGGGCAGCGCGATCAGCCTTCTTGACGGCAGCCTCCTGCGTGATCTTGGCGCGCCTCAGCGGCAACGGATCGGACGAAAGGTGCTGGGCGAGCTCGTTCTTGGCCTTGTTCTTCTGTACGATGGAACCTTCCTCGGAGAGTCTCTGCAGCTCGGTCGTGCGGCCATTGAAGGCGTCCTCCTGAGCCTTAAGCTCATTGAGGGCGGACTCGAGCTCGGCTTTGGCCGCCTGCAGCTCATCCTCGCGAGTGCGGGCCTCGGCCTCACGAGATATGGCCTCGGACTCAGTGCGCTTGGCCTCCTCGGCTGAGCGCTGGGCCTCGGCTTCACGCTTCTTGGCCTCGGCTTCGCGCTCCTTGGCGTCAGCCTCGCGACGCTTGGCTTCGGCCTCCTGGGCAGTCGCAGCGCGGAGGGCCTCAGCGGCTTCCTGATTGCGCGCCTCGGCAGAGGCGAACGCCTCCGACACCTCATCGAGGAACTTCTGTGCCTTGGCGATCTCCTCCCTGCTTCCCTGTATGGCGAGCACACGAGTCAGCATGCTGTCTTGATCGCGGGAGGAGGACGAGGAGAACAGTCACTGTGTGTAGGGTCCGAACCTGCGGAGCATTGACGAGGGTGTGCCAGTCGGCGTTGTACTTGAAGATGAAGAGGTGCGTAAGCGGAATGCGCTTCACCTGGCCCACAATGGCACCGGTCGACCTCAGCTTGTCGCGCATCGCCTGCACGGTGAGGGTCTCCTTGAAGAACTCGAGGAAGCGATGAGCCTGGAACTCGTCCAGGTCGGAGCCCTCGGCGCGCTTGGCCTCATCGAGCTCGACCGCCTTGTGCACGAACGACCAGACCTTCTCCGCCTCCTTCTGGGCAAACTCCTGTTCTCATTCATCCACCACCACCAGCAGCAGACCAGTCGGAAGTCAGGAAAAAGGCCAAGACCAAGCTGAGAGGGAATATGATAGGCCAAAAGATCGAAACGAGATTGGAGAGGGCACGACAAAAGAACGAAAACGGCGAAATGATTTTACACTGGGCATCTGGGTGTGGAGCTGGAAAGCCCTCACAGAGGGAAGGAAACCGCTGATGATTGGTTTGGGGGGGGGGAGATAAATCCTCGTACCTCCCAGAAAGCGTTGAGGAACCATACGGCCTGCTCCTTGTGGGTCTTGGTGATGAGGTTGTCGAGCCTCTCCTTGTCGTTTGCGCCTGCGAGTCCCGACATCCTTTGCTGCCTGTTCTTGTAATTGTTACACAAGATCTGTCGTTGGGTTGGCACGTTGTCCTTGTCCGCCGATTGGTTGCTCAACCAATTTATCATGATTTGATTTAAAAATTCTCACAAATAAATAAGAAAAATAAGGCCACCGCGATGGTGGAAGAGATAAAGAGGAGGGTCACTGTAGCTCGAGGAGGACCTTGCGGTAGTGGTCGCACATGGTGGTGAAGATGGGCGAAACCTGCGCGAGCGGGGTGAGCTGGGACAGTAGCTGCCGCATGGCGTCGTAGTGGCCCATCTCGCGCAGGATGTCGAGAATGCGCTGGAAGGTGGGCTTGTTCTCGAACAGCATGAGGTTGTCCTTCTCGCGTCGATGCAGTTCCAGGAACTCCATGATGAGCGCGAGCGCGGCCTCGCGGTCGTCAGCGATCCACTTGTTCTCTACCCGAAGGCCGTAGATGAACATCCGGGACATGTTGTAGCTCTCCGAGGAGAGATGGCGCTCGCCGATCTCGGTGCCCTGGTAGAGGACCAGCAGCTCCTCCTCGAGCAACAGCAGCTGGTCGGTGTAGTACTGCGCGATGCGGGATACGTCCTTGCGGCCTAGACCGTTCTCCTTGATCCTCTTGGCCGGGAGCGATAGCGATTCCTCCTCCGCGCTGCGCTTGCCGCAAGTACCGTTCCCTCCGAAGCCCTTGTCAGCGTCTGGCTCGACCGGTTTCGGGACGATGAGGCCCAGCAGGCGCGCCAGCGTTCGGCCGTCTCCGCGGGTTTTGGTGTATTCGCGCTCTTCCTCGTCTTCTTCGGCCTCCTCGCGACGCGACGACGCGGGCTGTTGTCGCTTGGCCTGGGCCGTGTGGCGCAGCTTCTCGAGGTTGTTCATGGCGTCCATGAGATACACGACGGCAAAGAGCACGGCGTACAATATCTTGTGAGCGCGTCGGGGCCCCGAGTATCTGACCCAGCTTTGCTTCTGTTGCTGTATCTGCTCGTGGAAGTTGAGCTCCGACTGAATGATCTCCTCCCACGATATGTCCTGCTTGGTCACAGGCGCGTTCTTGTCCGGCTGCGCGTCAGTATCGACGTCCTCCATGAAGAACACGGCCTTGGAGCAGCGACTGTTGATGTCGCTGGCAAGCGCGCCCAGCCGTCGACAGATCTGGTTGGCCAGGGTGAGGTAGTAGATCGTGACTCGCCACCCCTCAGCCTCGTCCTGCGCGTAGAACCGCTCGGAGAAGCCCATGGGTACGAGAGCCTGCGCCACCGAGTAGTCTGTCATGTCGAACACGTCGCTCAGGTGTTCCTTCGCCGTCTGGAAGAAGTCGCGCGCATGGGCAATGTGTCCCGATATCATCGCACCTGCGAGGTCGTGTCACGCGTAAGACATTCACGACATCTGAGGCAAAGGCAAAGAGAGAGAGAGAGACGATGTACCGAGGGAGAGAGCATAGTAAACGTTCAAGGAGAGAGCACTTCTCTCCTCGGAGCCTTCCTTTGTGCAGAGAATGTAGCGGACGTTGTTTTCCTCGAGCGCAGCGGGGTGCAGCGGACACTGAATGTAGTAAGCGTGCCGATAGTGCTGCATGAAGCGAGAGGCGAGCGCCATCACGTAGAGGTGCGTCGAGTCGCCCGACGACGGCCACAGCGGGCCCTGCTTTACGTAGAGCCGGCTCGGGTGCACTGGTGGTGCGTTCACACGCTCCTGGGCAGACGACGCTTGCGTGTAGGAATCGTTCATCGCTGTACAGACGCGCGATCACAAGCACAGGGGCACAATCAGTCTCCCGCCCAACTTATGCGTGCGTGCGTACGTGCGTGCGTGCGTGCGTTACCGAGATCGCCGGTGAACTTGGGGAAAGTATGGCTGCCCAGGATAGGATAGCGTGGCTGCTCTGCTTGCAGCGCATCATCCGCAAGAAGCGCAGCGATGCTCGCACGGTACTGGAGAGACGCCGGCGGAGCGCGGGAGGCAGGAACGCTGGAGGCGGCATAAGCAGCGGTCGTGCGTTCGTCTTCAACGTTAATCTCTGGCGCCCTAGTCGTCGCTCGAGCAGGCGACGATGATGAAGGCGTGGAGGAAGGTGCTCCAGATGGCGAGATAGCAGCGAGTGGCGCAGGTGAAGATGTGTCGTGCGGCACCATACCTGCCGGGTTGGGGACGAGCGAGGAGGGAGTGGACCGCTTGCGGAAATTGTAGTAGTGCACGACGTTGGCGCCGCGGCGACCAAGGCGGCGAGAGCTTATGGCGGGGTACACCATGCGCACGAGCTTCCCAAAGATGGCGGCCGTCGTGGCGTTGAGGCTGTACTGTTGGCAGAACTCGCAGTAATCTCCGTAGACGTCACGGCGTGCAACGCTAGCCCCTTCGAACATCTCGTAGGTGCTCGCCAGCCTGGTACATCCCCCACATCCGCCGGCAAAACGTCAGGCCAAATGATGGATGAAAGATTATGAGACCGAAAAGTGAAATTAAGAGATTTGAAATATTGATCGGCATAATTAGATGAACGAAGGAGGTGGGTTTTACCAGGCGAGGGTGAGCTGCTGGCCGACAGAGTCCATCCCAGGCACGCGGGCTCGATCGATTGTCTACCCTTGAAAAAGGCGAAGACGTTGGCCAAACGTTGGTCGCGAGGAGACTCGACTGCTCTTTGAATATAAGATTGAGAGAGAGAGAGAGAGAGAGAACGATGATTGCCCTGTGGGTGCCCCCTTGGATCTTCTTCTTCGTACTTGCACGGCAAGCGTTACAAGACAAGGCGGAGGCGTGTGCTGTGTGCTTTGGCGGGGTGGGTATCTCGACCTTGAACCGGAACCGATCGTTCCGTCTCTCTGTGCAACCGGTGGTTCTCGCGATCAGCTGATTTTCTTTTCCGTGTAACCGAAATTACGTAAATGGCGTATTTATTTTATTTATTTACATTTACAGAGTGCTTCGGTGTGTACAGGTACGCTTCAACTCGAGCCAACAAAGTAGTTGTAGATGGACACGAGCAGGTAGTAGAGGCTGGAGCAAGCACAAGGGAATTCGGCAAAACATACATACACACAGTGGATGAGCAAGGATGAGCACAATGCACGCACAGCTGGCAGATGGGAATACGCACCTGAAGAGTTTGACACCGATCGTGCCCTGGTATGATCAGAGGTGTGCGCGAGATGCCAGAAGAAAAGGACATGAGCACAACAAAAGGCACAAGCCCACTTGTGGAGGAGTGCACGTACGAGGGTAAACAGCAGTGAGACCAGGCGAGCGAGAAGCCAGGCGAGAGTGACGCGCCAGCCGTTTGATGCGGAAGGTGTCGGTTGCTGCGTGAGCGGCTGCGCGCCGGTCGTCACTGCATAGCCACTCGAATCGTCTTGCTGACGCTGGAGAGCGGGAGTGTCGTTTGATGGCGCGACTGCTTGTTCGGCAGCGGGCGTAGTGATGAACATGTGCTCTCTGTTGCTTCGCACTGAAGCGCCGATGTTGCTGTTCGTGTTCACCTTGAGCGAATAGGAGAGCCTGTTATCGCCATGATAGTGGGTCGCTTTCCCCATTGACCGGAACGTTTTGGACATTGGCGACGCAGACTGTGATGAGTCCGGTGATCGCGGTGAAGAAGAAGAAGAAGAACGCGCATCTGGAGCTGTCGATACAGGCTCGCTGGCTTCCGTTGCAAACGGCGCAGAAGGCGAATCGAGTAGGTCGTGTTGCGTGGGCGTCTCCTCTTCCCTGCTGCTAGTAGATCGCCGAGTCTCAGGCGACTTGATGATGGTGAACTTGTACCTGCTCGTTGTTGACGTAGAACACTATCAGAAGCTCCGCGGCAGTGAAGAATCGCAAGACCAGAGAAGCAATGGGAGCTAGCTTGTACCCGATCAGCGTCTCATTTCCCTTGAGCGACCTCAAGACCACAATGTTGTCCCTAGGAGAGAGCATCATAGATAAAAGTCGTAAGACCCTCCTTCTAGTGGCCAGAGTGGTGTTTGCCACGTAGCTGCGTTGTTCTGAGGTAATTTTGATTGAGCAAGTTGTACCTGTGCCTGAGCTCCCGCTCTACGCCCTTGCCTAACAGCTCGTTGTTGAGGTGCGTCCCGTTCGCTGTACGCAAGAACCAACGAGCTCTTGGGTGAGCAGGTGAGACAGCAGCAGCTGAATGAGGGCGCGCACCGGAGAGGTCTGTCAGGAAGAAGCACGGCTTGAGGGAGCAGCCCTCGTGCTCCCGCTTCGCAGCGGCGGTCGAGCAGCGGATCTGAAAGTGCTCTCGACTGATCCGCTCGATGTTCTGCCCGACACGACTGAGGCCGCCCGTCGTCGCGATGCACTGCTCGCGGCCGATGACAAAGGTCTTGTCCGGCCGCCACCTCTTCTGAATGACCACCTGCTTCCGTCGTCCCTTGACCGCCTCTCCACAGAGCTCCAGCTGATACCCAAAGTAGCACCCTTCGTCGTTGCCTCCTCCCTCCTCCGGAGCAACACGACGCTCGTCATGGCAGTCTGCATCGAGGGCGAGCTCCATCGTATCCTCGGAATCGTCGTCCCCCTCCTCCTCTTCCCGCACATCCGCCTCAGGCTCGCTCTTGGCCCTCTTGCTCCTCCTTCTGCTTCCCTCGGCTGTGACGTGGCGGCTTAGCTCTGCACCACCCCCCTTCAGCCCCTGCTGCGAGTCTGCTTCGGTGGCTTCGTGATGCCTCTTCCGCCGCTGCTGTGGCAATTCGGAAACCACAGAGTGCTCGGTGGTGGCTTGCCTCTTGTCCTCCTTGCCTCCTTTGTCAACAATTAATGCATCGTCTTCGTCGCGCGTACGCTTGTGTCTGTGGAGGGGTCCCTGCCCTGCACCTGATGCAAGATGGTACCCCTCCATCTTGGCGCCAAGGAGAAGTCCAGCACACAATTAAAAAAAGTCGGCCCTATTTCTCTTCATTTTCTTCTGAACTGGGAAGAAGAACTATGTGAAAAATGGACGATTGAATTTAAGTTAGATTTGGGTCTTTGTAGCCATCAACATTTTACACAACTGTTGTACCAATTAACTTATGGTTCTTATCACACTCAGGTGTGCTCTTTTTGCATGTCCAAAAATCAGAATACACAGGACAAAAACTGGTGCTGACCTGGCAAGTTGATGTCAGCAGCTGTTTTTCCCCCTTTCAGTCAACCACAGGATCTGAGCCCTTGACTTAGTCAATAAAAGTATTTATTGCAAATTGCACTTTACTGCATGTGGTGAGTTTGAGATGATGATGGGGAAGAGGTTAATGCCTTGCAACAAAGCTGGAGCAAGTGGTGAGTACACAAATGGTGATTGTGGTGGAGTGCTCTCAAACTCCTATGTAACACTTATTGTTAATAGACTTTGGTGGTCCAATAATTATGTGCACCCAGCCTTTTGTCTCCAACATAGGCTGCTCAACAGAAGATTTTTCTTCAAAGCTTCTCAACACCTCCACAGGCTGTGCTTGTGCAATTTGCAGGAGTTGTGAATGACGCCTCTGATAGGCCGCGTTGGATTGGCCGATCGTGGCCGCCGGAAAATAACCGCTTTCGTCTCCCAGCGACGTTCATCATCTGTCGCCGTTGGCTGCACATACCGCTTCAGTTTTGACCACACGCAACAGAAAGAGACGAACACAAGAAAGTTTCTCGTGGGAGGCCACGCCCGAAACTTTATACACATGGCCGGTCGAGGCACAACCTTTCTTGCAGCCCTGGCCCTTCTGTTCCTCCTTCACAATGCAGGTACGCACCAAATCTTCCCCCAAGAAAGAAATCTGAGAGCATTCTCTGCCCCAAAATCTGATTTTGATGACGTGATCTCGACACATGATTTTGACACCAACCCAACCCGTTTGTTGTGCGTTTACACAGTCGCGGAGGGCTTCAACATGACGTTGCTGCACACCCAGGACACATACGGCTCGGTGGTGGCCGTCTCAAAGCTGAACGCGGCCTGCGCCCCGTTCGCCAACGGCACCTACCCGCCCAAGTGCTATGGAGGGTTGGGTCGCCGCATGTCCTACATCAACGCCGTGACGCAGGCCGCCGGAACCAACGTCCTTCTCATCGACGGCGGCAACTTCCTTACCGGTACCTAGGCTCTCACATAAAGCGAGGAGGGCCTTGTCTACTCCTCTTCACGAGGCGCACCGGCCTGATCTTTGTGTGCGCGCGCGTGCAGACTCGCCACTGGAGGCGGCTGGCGGGCCGCTCGCTCTGGGCGAGTTTTACAACACCATGGGTACAGCGTGAGCTCGTGCACACTGCAGGGCGTTTACTAACGCGTCGTGTACTAGGCTACTCCATTTTAAAGCTGGGCGACCATGATGTGTCCGACCCTGCCAAGGTGCGTTGATGTGTTTGTGAGTGTTTTGGCTAAGCACGAGCTGACGTTCCTGTGTTCTCAGCTTGGCGAGTTCCTGAGCGCCGTGCCCAACGCCACCATCGTGGCGTCAAACCTTGTCAACTCGCGCAACGACTCACATCTCAGCAACTACACGATCAACAACTACGCGGTCCACACCTTTGCGGGAGGCGAAAGGGTACGAGCGCGTGGGCGTCGACGCTGAGAGCCGGGAGGAGCTGCAGAGTTGTCTCCCTTTTTTGATTCTCACTATCATCTCTCCCTCTTTCTTGGCAATCTGCAGGTGGGCGTGTGCGGTGGAGTGAGCCAGTCCATTCGAGTTAAAATCACCACTGTGACACCCTTGGTACGAGCTCTTTCAGAGTGAAGGGGTGTTACGACCACGGCTTAGTTAACTCTTTGATTCACCACCACACTATCAGGATTCTACGAACGAGGTACAGGCGCTCAAAGCTGCCGTGGGCAGGCTGACCAACTTGGGTGGTACGTGGTGGAGGGGGGGGGGTGGCTCTAGCTGTCCACCAGCCACTGACTGGAGGAGGGGTGAAAAACAGTGAATAAGATCATCGCCACCATCTACGATGAATCCCTCCTGTCTACGGTTATCAATGAAGTCGTGGGCATTGATGTGCTCATCGTTCACAGCGAGCTGTACATAACCAATCCACAAGGTACTAAATACTTCACAGATCGATGTGCCACGTCCTCTCCAATGACAGCAGTCTATGCTTGCGCGATTCCTTTCCAGTTGTTCTCAATGACGAAGTCTTCGGCACCCACCCTGCAATCTACAACGTACGTTTGGTCCTCTCGTTGTGCAGAGGAGTACGGAAATCTCCTTGCTAATCAGAGTGGTTCAACAGGTGCCCTGGGGTCAGCCGGTGCTCGTCGTGGGAGCAGGCTCGTATGGCAAGTACATCAGTCAGCTTGATCTCGTGTTTGACCAATACGGTGTCATCACGTCTTGGGTATAGATCGTCCCCTCCTCGCATACCGAGATACTTGGTACCACACGTGTTGTGCTGAATTGCTGCGCCAATTGTCCAGGGAGGAGACGCTCATGTGTTGACATCAAGCTATGCTGAGTCTCCCGCAGTGTCGGTACGTACCACGGACTAAACATGAAGTACCTGCTCGCTCACGTATCTCATCTTCCTCACAATTGCTGCTTTCAGGCTGATGTGGTGGACTACTATACGAATGTGGTTGCATCACTGTACACGACGCAAGTCGGCACAGCAGGCACCAACATTAGTTACGAGTCGAATTGCCTGTACGCGGAGTGCACGATAGGCAACTGGCAAGCTGACAAGCTGCGCGAGGTGACCAACACCACCATGGCTTTCATCAACAGCGGCAGCATTGGGTACGCCCTCTTGCTCATCCGATTGTTGGAGTCGTTTATCGGCAGCTGATCCATTGAGTGCACAGTGGTGGCTGGGAGCAAGGACCTATCATGGCCATTGACGTACAGAGGGTCGTCAAGTACGGCCAGGATTTCGTCTACACCATGACCATCACCGGAGCTGATCTTCTCGTCGCGCTCGAGAACTCGGTGTCCAAGAACAACACTGGCCGGTTCGCTCAGGTTTGTGTCTGCCTGGTCTCTTCCCAGCTATCTCGTTCAATGACCTAATGATCATTTCGGGATGTGGGCGCACAGATTTCGGGCCTCAAGTTCTCGTGGAACGATCAGCAGGACGTCGGTTGGCGTGTGGTGGATGCCTGGATAATGGACGCTGATGGAAACACTGAGCGGGTGAACAACAACACGCGCTACTCGCTCTCGACTCTCGACTTCTTGGCCAAGGGCGGCGACGGCTACTTGGTGTTGTCCGCCAACGGTGTCGACATCACCAACACTGGATACACGCTCAATCAAGTCATCCTACAGGACCTAGCGACCGAGACGGTGGTGCCCGGGGTGGCGCCTAGAGTTGTGAGCACCACGGCGGTGAAGCGCTCGTGCCTGGCCGCCGATGGTTCGATGTGCAACAACAATGGTCTGTGCATCGGAGGCGCGTGTCGATGCCGATCAGGCACTGGTGGTTCGTTGCACGCCTGTTTGATGCATTTGAGCCTTTGGCTTGGTGCTCATAGCCATGTCCTCCAACCACACGCGTGCAGGTGAGCATTGTGAGCCGATCACCTCCACCGGCTCCAGTGACAACACCACAGCAATTGTGCTCGGCATCGTGCTGCCCCTTGTCTTCCTCCTGCTTATTTTTGCGGTCATCGCCGCTCTTCTCATGTGGGGCTTCATGAAGTACAAGCAGCCCAAGCTGGTCCTCAAGGTACATCAGCACCAGAACAATGCACGTGCGAGCTTCTTTTTGTCTGCCGTCTCACCACGTCTGCAACAAACTGTGCAGGAGCCCAACTACCAGGTGTTGGTATGGCGTCGTGAGTCCATGGAGAGTGAGAAAAGGTCGATCCTGCCCAAGAAGCTCAACGTCAAGGTGAGCGCCGTGCTGGAGAAGGTACGCAACAGGCAACATGATAGTTTACATATTGTTGTTTTTATTGTGAGCTTGATGACTCATGCCCAGCGCGCCACATCCAGTTCTTGATGGACAAACACGTTGTCAAAGCCCTCAGCGGGGTGATTCACGTTAAGCGCGCATACATCGACGAGGTGTCTGCGGCATTGGTGCTGATCCACCAATCGTCCAACAAGGGCACCAAGCTCATCAAGACGCTCCTAAAGCACGAGCTTTCATCGGAGGACGAGAAAGTTCTGTTCCGGGAGGAGACGCTGGGTGTGAAGGCCTTCTCTGTGTTCAGCCGCATGGTCGGCCTCCCGTATCTGTGGGGAGTGTTTGCCTATCCAATCGCCGAGCTTGAAATGGCCAACACCGCCCAGGTACGAGCCATACCATATGAGCAGTTCTTGGCTGTGGTAGGTTGCTGATGGTTGCCGAATCCCCACAGGACGAAGCGGTGTCGCCGCGGCTCAAGTCAAACGTGTCCGATAACGATGCCATCCCGCTTCAGAGTATCTTTTCCATCACCAACACCATCGAGGTATCCCAATTGCTCCGTCTTTGTAGCCTTCAAGAAGTAGTGTTCATCTGACCGAGGGCCTTGTTCTTGCTGCTGCGGTGTGCAGATCAATCCCAAGAACTTGGAGGAGGGACAGGATAACTCCATCGGCCGCCTGCAGCTTGAATTGATCCTCCACAAGCTTCTGTCCCGCATCATCGATTCTCTGCCCCACTTCCCGCTGTACGGTCTCACTCCTGTCATGTGCTTCCTTCCATGTTCTGTGTGACTCTTTATTGATCATCACATGTACAATGTAGATATATGCGGCAGATGTGCCACATGGTCTACGAAGATATGCGCTATGACCATCCCGACTACATTCACAGGGTGTTAGGCAATCTCATCTTCCTTCGCTTCATTGTACGTTTCTGTCCAGCCGATCACTGCTTAAAGTCAGTGAAGTCAAGTCAGCAGTACTGATCTCGCTCGTTTGGTGATTGGACAACTCATAGTGTCCCGCACTGCTGGTGCCGCAAAACTACGGCCTCGTCAAGGAGCATACACACGCGCGAACACATCGGACGTTGATCCTCATCGCCAAGGTGCTGCAAAATCTGGCAAACAAGAATGACTTCTCTGGAAAGGAGGAGTTCATGGAATCCATGAATGGCTTCGTCCAGCGCAACATCAGCAAGGTACGCGTAACCCTGTCTGCGCCCGCGCTGCGGGCTGAAGAAAGAGTGCTTACGAGATGCGTTTGTTTTGTCGAACAGTTGGAGACGTTCTTCAATGCGCTGTGCGCGCCAGCCGAAGAGCCCAAGTTTGGAGATCCTCCTACGTCAATCGTGCCACGGCAGTTCAAGAAGAAAGCCATGCGCGTTATGTACCAGTTCGTGCAGTCGCACGCCAAAGAGCTTAACGACGAACTCAACGAGTTCCCTGCGTATGAAGTCAAGGTGCTCACCCGCTTTCTTGAGTCTGTGTGTTGGAGTTAGCGAGCGGAGCCTCCATTGTTGATGGCTAACCTCTCTCCTCTCCTCCGGGGTGGGACGAATGCAGAGCGCGCTGGAGAAGCTCAAGTATCTCACGCAGGAGGTGGACGGCCTGGACGACGAGGATGACGACAGCGAAGACAGCAGCACAAGCGATCACGACGAACTTGACCGCGCTGACGAAGCAGTCCTCACGCCGCGACCCTTAGAGCCCTAGACAGGCCAGCCTGCCAGTCACATCACTCTCTCTCTCTCTCCCTCTCACGCTCATCATGCCTGTCGCATGCCGATACCCACACGCATTTTTGGACAAATAGCGGCGCCGTTAGTTACCGTCAACATGTAACCAAGTGGGGTAACACTCATTGCCTTATCAGAGATATGGATTCGAACATTTCCTAAAGCAGACACGAACATGCTATACGAGGCAAGCCAACAGCTCCGCTTTGGGCCATGGGCCATCATCATGATGCCATTAGCGCTTGCCGCAGGCTAACTCTTCTTCTTCAACGCGCAGCTACACAGCCAGAGAAGGTTTCCTTGGACAGACAATGGGGCGGCATCACGGCGTCTTCGTATTCGTGGTGGCGCTTGCCCTTATCACAGGTCTTTTCTCCTCCCCGCCTCCTCTGGCTCTTCACTAAAGCGCCTTGGCCGCTTGGTTGCTTCTCTACTACAGTGGCTGTGCAGGGGTGGAACCTGACGGTGATTCACACGGGCGACACGTTTGGAGCCGTCGTTGCGGTCAACGTGGCCAGCAACCCGTGTAGGCCCACCAGCACATCGTACACATCCGACTTGCCCTTCTGTCTGGGCGGGGTGGCGCGACGAGCCGCCCTCATTTCCCAACTGCGGAGTACCTACGCCAACACGCTGGTCGTGGACACTGGCAACACCCTCCCCGGTGCGTACTGATGTCACTCATGCTCTCAAGCTCTTTTGCAGTCCTCCAGCGCGACTCACCCTGTCTCCGTTTCTCTGTCACCCAGGTGCCAATTACTTCCTCTTCAGCCCGGGCCTGGTCTCCAATTACTCGCTGAATGTGGGCTACGACGTGGCCAAGCTCGACCTCTACGAGATGACGGCCGGCGTGCCAACGGTACAATCCCTAGCACCTGTTTTGTGTGCACAGGCGTTGTGATGGACCAGATGCGATGGTGGGGATTACTAGCTCGCATCGCACGTCAAAGCACTGGCGGCAAATGGCACGGTGACTGTGTGCTCCAACCTGGTGAACATTGACAACGAGACGAGATTGGCCGGTGCCACGATCCAACCGTACGCCACCATCAGCTACTCGGACGGCGAAAGAGTGGGCTATGCTGGCACCATGCCTGTCAACATAGACCTTCTTGTCTTCGACACAGGCACCTTGGTACCTCTTCGCTCACTAAACACCACCCATTGCGTTTTCTGATAATTGTGAACTTGTTCTGCACGCAGGACTCTACCGATGAAGTTCAGGCGCTTCAGGATGCTGTGGGAAGCTTGCTCAACGAAGGAGGTACGTAACGTTACCGTTTTGCCACTGTGAGAGAAGTACGGGTGGGCTAACAATGAGCACGCATACGTGTCGTCCGATGATTTGGCAGTAAACAAGATTGTGGTGTCGGTGAGCAACCTCAGGGTCGTGGAGTCTCTCATTGCGCGTGTGATTGGCATCGACGTTGTGCTCGTACAGGGCCAGTTCTACGCAAACAACGCAAGTAAGACGCTCTTCTGGTGGGAGAGGGCATGCTGGTGTTGTGTGCTCAGCTGTCATTGTACTACACAGATACGGGATCACCGATCGGCACATACCCCGTGGTGAGGGAGCTACGGTGGAGGCAGAAGCTGTGCATTGCCGGTGCGGGAGTGTGGGGCAAGCACGTGGGCAAGCTCCACGTAGTGTTCAATCAGTACGGCGTTGTGCAGAGCTGCACAGGAGACACCATGCCTCTGGATGAGGACGTCACGCCCGTGCCAAGCATCCAGGTAAGTCAGTGCCCAACGTGTGCTGCTAGTCAGTCCTTCTGGCAGCTGTGCTGATGTGCCAACATCAGGCTCAAGTGCAGGTTGACTACAACATCTCTATCGCGGGACTCTCCCGTGTGATCGGCTCTGCCTCGGTGCCGTTGGATTACAACGTACGCAAGCGCCTGAGCCCGCATCAATGCTCATGAGCTGACATGAATGCGACCCACCTCTTTTGCACAGCACCAATGCATGTTTGGTGAGTGCGGCCTGGGCAGCTGGACAGCTCATGAACTCCGCAAGGCTGGCCAAACGGAGATCGGGGTGGTCAATGGCGGTTCGTTTGGGTACGCCGAAAGGCCCCGCCCCAGCTGGATGTACTAGTACGTGCATCATCTTGTCTCACAAGCCGTATACTCGCACAGTGGCGCAATCGATACGGGTAACATCACGCTGGCAGAGTTCGTGCGATCGTTCCCCTANCCCGCCGATCTGGTAGACACGTTCGAGCTGCAGGGGGTTCGATTGTTGGAGATGCTTGAACACTCTGTCTCGCTGGCCAACGAGACGTCCTTTGACATCACCCAGGGCATCGGCCGCTTCCTTCAGGTACGCGTGCGACCACAGCGATACCACATACCCTCACACGCGTGAGTCCAAACAAATAAGAGTAACTGACCACCATTTGTGCTTGTCTGCTGAAGCTCTCGGGTCTCAGGTACACATGGAACGCCGATGAAGACCTCGGGTTTCGCATCGTCAACGCGTGGGTGGAGGAAACGTCCGGAAGCAAACGGTCAGAGATCTGGTCTCTGGTCGACGAGGAGCGCTACTACACCCTCTCCACCATCGATTACATTGCCTCGGGACAGGACGGATACAGTGTGATCTCGGCTTACGCCACGAACAAGCAGACCACCGGCCGGACAGCAGAGGATGTGCGCTCAATCCCAATCCCCTTCCCATGTGTGCCATTATTGTTTTGTTGACGAGAGCGTTTGTGCTTGGTCATCTTTGCAGGTGTATCGCGCTGGCTTTGCCGAAGGGACCGTGACGGGATTCAACGTGGGCCAGATCACTCCCACCGACGCGTCGCGTAGGACCTGCATAGCTCCAGGTCAAGTCCAGCTGTGTCGTGGCAACGGATACTGCCTCGCCGGCTCGTGCGTCTGCACGGCAGCTGGGGCTGGGGGTACGCAAGCTCGTAATGCAAATCTCCCTTCCCCTTGCTCGACGACTTACCCAGCTCCTGTGTTTGCGAATGCTCAGGCCAATACTGCGACCTTAGTGACTCTTCTGACTCGATCAATACGCTGGCCATTGTGCTGGGAACGGTTATCCCGGTGGTGTTCCTTCTGCTGGTCATCGTGGTGCTCATTGTCGTCATCGTGTTGGCCTACATGAACTTCCGTAGACCCCAGCTTGTTCTGAAGGTTGTGCTCCGACCCTGTTGGCGATGTGTTGCAGCCACCGCTGGCACTGACCTGTGTCGACGCACTGCAGGAACCCAACTATCAGATGTTGGTGTGGAGACGAGAGTCTCTGGAGGGCGACATTCGCATGGTACCCATGCGGCGACTCGAAGTCAAGGTGCAGACAGTACTGGAGGAGGTACGATCCTTGCTGGGTGATCCCAGCATGCATGCAGAATCGAAACTTGGACTTACCCTTGCATGACAGTTCTTGATGGACAAGCACGTTGTACAGGCCATTGGCAACATCGCCAGTGCCAACGTCGCAACTAGTGACGACGTAGCTGCTGCGATGGTACACTGATGCACCGCCACCATGATCATCTCGCGTGGACCACCACCTCACCGCCTTGTGTTATGGCAGATGCTGGTACACCAGTCGGCTGATAAGGGTGCCGAGCTCGTGCGAATGCTGCTCAAGAACGAGTTGATGGCACTCGATGACGAGAAAGTCCTGTTCCGAGAGGACACTATGGGATTGAGAGCGCTCAATGTGTTCAGTCGCATGGTCGGCATGCCCTATCTGTTCAACACTTTGGCACACACGATCGCCGAGATCGAGCTGTCCAACAACGCCCAGGTGCTTTCCCCTTCCTCCTCTGTGTTGCTTCGTCGTCATCAGCATGAGACCTTCAATACTCACGCGTGAGTAGGACGGAGACATGCCCATCAGAAGCAGCATTCTTGAGAGCGATCCCGCACTCTTTGGAGCCATGTTCTCCCTTTCGCCATCCATTGAGGTAGAGACTTCTTCCAGCGTGATCACGCTTGATCCTGAATGTGGAGATGCTTGGTCACCATAACCTCCCGTGCCTACAACTGTGCAGATCAACCCGTCCATGCTGGAAGAGGGACAGGATAGCTCGCTTGGCCGGCTTCAGCTCGAACTCATCCTGCAGAGACTAGCCACCCGAATCTTCTCCTCTGTGTCTTCCTTCCCTCTGTACGCTCACCTCCTCGCTTTGCTGAGCTGAAGCCACGCTCACAAGCCTTACCACAACACGTTGCGCACAGATATCTGCGTCAGTTGTGCCACATGGTCCAAGAGGACATGCGCTACGATCAACCAGACTACATCCATCGAGTGCTGGGCAACCTCATCTTCCTCCGCTTCATTGTACGCTCTCACCACCGCGTCGAGCACGCCACTGCATCTGAATGTTGTGTGTTAAATGTGTTTGTTGAATGTGGCCGTCGCACGCAACAGTGTCCGGCGCTGCTGGTGCCGCAGAGCTACGGCTTGGTGAAAGGCGAGACGCATCCCAAGACGCACCGAACACTGATCCTCATCGCCAAGGTGCTGCAGAACCTGGCCAACAAGAACGAGTTCAGCGGCAAGGAACAGTTCATGGAGGTCATGAATGGCTTCATCATTCGCAACATCGGGAAGGTAGCGTGCTAGCTCTCCTTCTTCTCGCAGCGCACCGACTTAAGCTCTATTGGTATGTCCGTCTGGCAACAGTTGGAGGAGTTCTTCAACGGCCTTTGCACACCGACGGAGGAGCCTCAGTTCGGAGACCCTCCGACGTCGATCGTGCCGCGACAGTTCCGTAAGAAGGCCCTCATGGTCATGTACCAGTTCGTGCGGGCACACGGCAAGGAGCTCAACGACGAGCTGAGCGAGTTCCCTCCCTACTCCACCCAGGTAGGAGATGGGGGCCCCCCCTCCAACCCACCCAACGCAGAGCCCAACTGAACTCACGGCTCCCGTTCGAACGGTGCACGCAGGAATCGCTGGCTCGGCTGGTGTACATCACCGGAGACATCAGCATGCGGGACGTGGTGAGCATGGACGAAGATGACGGCGACTTCAACGACCCAATCCCACGTTTGTAGTGATGTGCCGGTTTCAACTCACTCCCTGTGCGCAGAGGGGGTGATCTCCTCACATCCTTCGCTACAACTTGCTTTGGCCTCGATTTACATTTTTGTACTCTGGAATGTAGCTCGCATTCCACGCGTGGGCGCTCCGTAACGGCAGTTCCTCCGGAAGTATGAGAGCATGTGTCTACAGGCGCACTGTCTAGCTTGTCTCCGTTGCTGGAGCACGATCGCCGGCCCAAACGCGCCACAACAGTCACGCCTCCAAACTCACCACCACAATGGCCTCCTCCGCCGCCGCACTTGCGTGGGCGTGGGGTTCCTCATCCTGCCTTGTCCTTCTCCTCTTCGTCTCGTGTAGTTGCGGTGCGTCTCCGGAGAACGGGCCGGCTAGCGGAAGCCCTCCACTGTTTCATGATTTATTAATCGAGGTGTGGGGGCAAGCTAGGGTGGAACCTGACGCTGGTGCACACGGGCGACACGTTTGGAGCCGTCGTTGCGGTCAACGTGGCCAACAACCCGTGCACGCCCACCAACACGTCGTACACGTCCGACCTGCCCTTCTGTCTGGGCGGGGTGGCGAGACGCGCCGCCCTCATTTCCCAACTGCGGAGTACCTACGCCCACACGCTGGTCGTCGACACTGGCAACGCCCTCCCCGGTACGTGCTGGTCTTCGCACTTCATCGCTTTCTTTCGTGCTTCGCTCTTTTCCGCTCTTGTCGGGGCCAGCCGGCTGGTCCGTCGCCTAAACTTTCTTGCACGTGTGGTTCCATGCAGGCGCCAACTACTTCCTTTTCAGCCCCGACCAAGTTACAAACTACACCAGGGATGTGGGCTACGATGTGGTCAAGCTAGACCTCTATGACATGCAGGGCGGCCTTGGCGTGGTACGTGACGCAGCTAGGTGAGTGAGTGTGGAGTTGTTATCAGAGTGTTGACACAGCGTGCTTGTGCGTAACGTCCAGTTGAACTCGTTTCTGACAACCATGGAGGCGAATGGCACCAACGCGGTGTGTTCCAACCTCGTTGGCATGCAAAACGAATCCGCGTTGGCCAATGTGAGCGTCCAGCAGTACACCACCATCAGCTACACCGACGGAGAGCAGGTGGGGTTCGCCGGCACCATGCCCGCCAACATTGCCGGGCTTGTCTCCGCACCTGGTCGCTTGGTACAAACACATGCCCCTGTCTCTGCCGTTAGCGTGTTGTTGGTTGTGTGCCGTGCCTTGCTCACTGCCGCCAACGGTTGGGTTCTCTGAAGGACTCGACGGATGAGATAACAGCGCTACAGGTGGCCGTTGGCAGCATGCTCAATGAAGGCGGTGCGTACATTCATGCCTCGAGTTTGTTCGACCAAAATGACCTTTTTCCCGCTGACCACTCTCGTGCTCTCGCTCTCTCTCTCTCTCTCAGTGAACAAGATCGTGGTAGCGGTGAGCAATCTGCAGATCGTGGATGATCTCGTGAAGCGAGTTCTGGGTATTGATGTTGTGCTCGTCCAGGGCCAGTTCTACTCCAACCAAAACGGTACAGTGATCCTGAGAGAATGCCGTTCCCTCAACAACATGCTGACCGTTCACGTGTGCCAGGCTCGGGAACGCCGATTGGTCCGTATCCTGTCGTGGAGCAGCTCTTGTGGAAGCAGAAGGTGTGCATCATCGGCGCAGGGGTGTGGGGCAAGTATGTGGGCAAGCTCGACATCGAATTCGACGAACATGGAGTGATCGAGAGCTGCACCGGCGATGCCCTCCCCCTAGGCGATGACATTGCGCCCGTTTCCAGCATTCAAGTACGGCTAATCACCACAACCGCCACCACAACCATTCATATGAGAATCGTCAAAGCTCACGTGTTCACGCATTGCTTGCAGGCCGAGGTGGCTCGTGAATACAACGTGTCGATGGCAGGCCTGAGCCGGGTGATCGGATCAGCTGAGGTGGCACTGGACTACAACGTACGTACCGCCCACTTTCTCCAAGCCCAGGCTCCTGTGTCCTCTGACAAGCGCGTGTGACGGCAGCATCGGTGCATGTTTGGAGAGTGTGGCCTCGGCAGCTGGACCGCCGAGCTTCTGCAGCAAGTGGGGAAGACGGACATTGGCGTCATCAATGGTGGAGCATTTGGGTTCGACGACCCCCCCCCCCTCTCCTCCCTCAGCCACGACACTTGCACCGCACAAGGCGCCCACCAGTGAAGGACTAATCATCGCCACACGGTTAACCGTGCACAGAGGTGCGATCGAAGCCGGCAATATCACGCTGGCACAATTCACAAGATCATTTCCGTTCCCGGCCGATCTGATCGTGACGATGAAGTTAAAGGGAAAGCACCTCTTGTCGATGCTCGAGCACTCTGTTTCCCTGGCCAACGACACTTCTCTGGAGATCTCGCAGGGCATCGGCCGCTTCCTTCAGGTTCGCGCACTTGCCTTGCCTTCTCTTCCCACCGCATTCACCACACCACACGCTGGGTTTGGACGGGAGTGCGTGTACTGACAACAGCATGCGTGCAGATGTCAGGCCTGCGCTTCACTTTCAACGCCAAGGAGGAAGTGGGTTTGCGTGTCGTCAACGCATGGGTGCTTGTGCAGGACACTGCGATCAGCACCGGAGCGACAAAGAGGGCCGAAGCTTCACCCAGCTGGGAACTGATCGAGTCTGAGCGCGACTATTCCCTCACCACTATCAGTTACATCGCTGGCGGGCAGGATGGCTATACTCTCATCCCCGCTAACGCTGAGAACATGCAGACGAGCGTCCGTACCGCTGAGAACGTACAGTCTCCCAGCGCTGCCTCGCTTCTCGATTATCCCAGGCCTGAACTCCTCCTTCTTCCTGTGTTGCACAGGTGTACCGAGAGGGCTTTGCTGACGGGCCCATCACTGGCTTCAACACGGGCCTCATCGTGTCGAGCACAGCGTCGCGCAGAACGTGCATTCCTCCCGAAGGCACCGAACTGTGCAACAACAACGGTTACTGCCTTGCCGGCTCTTGCCAGTGCACTGCTGAAGGAGCCAGCGGTAAGCAATTCTTTACCTCCAAGAATGCACGAACAAGCTCACAGCCCTCACACTCTGTGCTGCATGTATGCGTAACACATGACGTAGGCGAATTCTGCGACTTGAACCCATCGTCATCGAGCTCCGACAACACGGTTGCCATTGCGTTGGGTGTCATTCTGCCAGTAGCGTTCATGGCCGTGGTGATTGCGGTGCTTGTGGCTGTGATCGTACTGGGCTACATGAAGTACAAGCGACCCAAGCTCATCCTCAAGGTACTGTGGTGGTGTGTTTTCTGCGCGCGTGTGCGTGTGTGCGTACGGCGTACTGATCGCTCTTCCGCTGTAGGAGCCCAACTACCAACTTCTGGTGTGGCGTAGGGACTCGATGGAGAGCGGTGGCGAAATCAAGATGATGCCCATGCGTCGTCTCAGTGTCAAGGTGCAGACGGTGCTCGAGGAGGTATGTGCATCTGCAACCCACACCTACGATCCGATTTACTGATTGGGCTTTCTCTTCGCACATGCTGTTGGTGGTCAGTTTTTGATGGACAAGCACGTTGTGCAAGCGATCGGCAATGTTGCCCACTCCAGGCCCTCCTCCAGCGACGAGGTTGCCGCCGCCATGGTATACACACTCGCACACCAACAGATTCGTTTTGTGTAGTTCTCTGATCCAACTCTCGCTGCTGGCTCTGCGCAGATGCTGGTGTATCAGTCGGCAAACAAGGGCACTGACCTGATTAGACTTCTGCTAAAGAATGAGTTGATGGCGCTCGATGACGAGAAGGTCCTGTTCCGTGAGGACACGCCTGGCGTGCAGGCGTTCAATGTGTTCAGCCGCATGGTTGGAATGCCCTACCTGTGGAACACCTTTGCTCTCCCGATCGCCGAACTGGAGCTCGCCAACAACGCGCAGGTACGTAACCGCCACGGGGCGACACTAGCTCAGCATGCAGTAGAGGCTAAGAGTGGCGACCCATGCCCCTTTCGTCAGATGGCAAGTAGTAGCCCGTCCAAGAGCAACGTAACCGACAGCGACCCTTCGCCGCTTGGGTCAATCTTCTCGCTTACCACTTCTGTTGAAGTACGTGTACATGTGCGTGGGTTATGTGCGTGCGTGCCTGTGTGAGAGAGGAGGGGCACCAAAGGGCGTGGACCTACTGATACGGGGTGTATGTGTTGCATCTCAGATCAATCCCAAGCATCTGGAAGAGGGCCAGGACAACTCCGTCGGACGGCTGCAACTGGAGCTGATCCTGCAGAAGCTTGCAACCCGCATCTTCACTTCCCTGCCTTACTTTCCTCTGTACGCCCCCCGGACTCAGTCATCATCTGATCGTCACTGTTAACCTCCCCTCCTTTCACCAGGTATTTGAGGCAATTGTGCTGCATGCTCTATGAGGACATGCGCTACGATCACCCGGACTACATCCACCGAGTGCTGGGCAACCTCATCTTCCTCCGCTTCATCGTACGCCCTCACCACCGCGTCGCCGACACCATCAGGCAATGTGTGACGAAAGGCGTCGGATCTGGTTGTGTGTGTCTGTGATTATGTGACGCAACAGTGTCCGGCGCTGCTGGTGCCGCAGAGCTACGGCTTGGCGAAAGGCGAGACGCACCCCAAGACGCACCGAACACTGATCCTCATCGCCAAGGTGCTGCAGAACCTGGCCAACAAGAACGAGTTCAGCGGCAAGGAACAGTTCATGGAGGTCATGAACGGCTTCATCGAGCGGAATGTCGGCAAGGTGCGATTCCCTTGATTACACTGTGTGGTGAGTGGTCTGTTCGCTCACCCTTGTGGTGGTGGTCTGTCCGTCTGGCAAAAGTTGGAGGAGTTCTTCAACGGCCTTTGCACACCGACGGAGGAGCCTCGGTTCGGGGACCCTCCGACGTCGATCGTGCCGCGACAGTTCCGTAAGAAGGCCCTCATGGTCATGTACCAGTTCGTGCGCTCTCACAGCAAGGAACTGCACGACGAGCTGAGCGAGTTCCCTCCCTACGCTGTTCAGGTAACAGCCCTACGCGCATGCGCATGTGTGACACTGATGGCCCACGCGGTGGCCATGTACTGACTGTTCACGTCTGTGTAGGAATCGCTCGAGCGGCTCAAGTACGTGACGCGGGATATCAACATCAGAGACTTTGTCAGCACCGACGAGGGCGAGAGCGAATCCGAGGATGACCAAGCACGTTCGCCTTGAATAAAAGAATAATTCTTTTTGGCCGAGCAAGACTTTTCCAGCCATTTTCCTGCACTGCGCTGCATTGATTGAACGCAACACCGCAAAGGAGGAAGAAGAACGTAAGACAAGTAACCCTCATCTAGATTCAACACTCAAAATGGCGGCTCGCGGACCCAAGGTGCAGAAGATTATGACCCAGCCGATCGTACGTCACCCCNCCGCCACAAGCCCCGCTTGTGCCCATTTTTTGTTTTGGCTCTAATTTTGCTGTGAATATTATACGCTGCAGAACTTGATCTTCAGGTTCCTCCAGAATGTACGCTGCCCCTTCCCCTTCTCTCGGCCTGGCGATTTGCTCATTAATACTATTTTATTTATTTATTTTTATCATTTTATAGAAGTCCAGAATTCAGATTATGCTGTACGAAAACACCGACATGAGGATCGAGGGTCGCATCATCGTACGTTTGACCCTCCGCGTCCTTTGCGTGGGCATCTCTCATTCAGCAATCGTCTCCACGATTTTTTCCTTTCTCTTTTTCTGGCCCAAACTGCCGCTCTATGCCGCGCTAACGCTCTGTGCTGCGCCACAGGGTTTCGACGAGTACATGAACCTGGTGCTGGACGAAGCTGAGGAGGTCTCGATGAAGCACAAGACCAGGACGCCTCTCGGAAGGATCCTTCTCAAGGGCGACAACATCACCATGATGCTGAACACCAGCAAATAAATGGAATCCACTGAGTTCTGTTTATCACAGAGGCGACGAGTGGTTTGAGCTTGTGCAGTGTTTTGCACGGATCACGCGCGAGAAGGCGGACCAAGGGCCAAACAAACGCAGTGATCCAAGAAAGTGGAAGGGTTTGTATATTCATAGAGAGAACACTTAGAAGCCGAGGACACCCTTGTTCTTGACCACCTTGGCGTTGACACCGTCGGGGATGATCCTGCCCTCGCTCTTGAGCTGCAGGTACTCCTCCCTCTGAAGGGGGGTGAAACCCCACTTGTTGGAGAGCACGATCTTTTGCCTGCCGGGGAACTTGTACTTGGCACGGCGGAGGGCCTCAATGACGTGGGCCTTGGACTGATCCTTCGAGCGGACAGAGAAGAGGATCTGACCGATCTTGACGCGAGCGACGCAGCCAGCGGGCTTACCGAAAGCACCACGCATACCAGTCTGAAGTCTAAAGAAAGAACACGAAATGGGGCAGGAATGAGGAATGATGAAAAAAGAATCGTGATCACCTTAGAGAAGGGGAGACTGTACCTGTCAGCACCAGCGCACGACAACATCTTGTTGATACGGACGATGTGGTACGGGTGGACGCGGACCCTCATGTGGAAGGAGTCCTTACCAGCCATCTTGGTGATGTACTTGTTGCACGAGATACGGGCAGCCTCAAGAGCCTCCGAGGAGATCTGCTCGTGCTCCCACGAGAGAAGGTGGGCAACGAAGGGGAACTCATCCACGCCGGCCTTCTTCCTGCCGAGATCGTAGATCCTGATCTTAGGCTCAGGGACACCACGGCAGTAGCGGGACTTGATGTAAGGCTTGTTCTTACAGTAGCGGTAGCAACGAGCGGGTCCTGAATTGATGCAAAACAACAAGAACCATCAATCAATGATTCCACCACAGGATCGGGTCGATCCACACGAACCACATACCACCAGCAACACGCAACACGAGGAGGTTCAAGCGAGGGAGGTCACGTACTGCGTCCCATCTTTGCGATGAATTCAGAAACTGATGGGCAAGCCCTACGACGACGGCCGATTTAAGGGAGAGAGAAAGGAGAAAGAGAGAAGAAAGACCGAGCTATCGCCTTTTTGCCTGGTTTGCGCGGAGTTAATGCCAGGATTTATCCCGGAAGAGTTCTTCTTTTGGCTTCTCTCGCCGAACGCTGCGGCACGAAACGGAGAGGGAACCAAGCGTGCTGATGAGGCAGGTGCGGCGCGTGGAATCCAACCCGGATGAAGGGGAGAGATCACAACAGCAAGAGGTGACGAAAGAGACTCGGCAAAACGGGATTGTGTTTAGTTTGTGTGTTGCGGTTGTTGTTATGTGGGAGGAGAAGGACCAAGGCCCGCGACTCCTCACTCCTGCTGCTGTTGCGAGCTCTTCCTGCGCCTTCGTGGCGTGGTGGTCTTGGGGGTGCCGTTGGCCTCCTGCTTCTTCTGCAGCTGCTCTCGAGGTCCACTGCTGTTGGTGTCGTCGCCCTCCACCACCATGGCGTCCGCAGCTCCCGTCGCCGCGGGCTGTGAAGCGCGCTTCTTCTTTCGCGGGCTCTTGGCAGGCGTGGTGGCGGTGGTCGTGACCGCCTCGGGGATGGGTTCTGCCGGCGTCGCGGGCGTGGGCTCATCGGTCTCACCGTTGGGCTCCTGCTCGACAGTCTTCTTGCTGCCGCTGTTGCTGCGTCCCCTTTGCTTTTTGCCCTTGCCCTGTCGCTGTGCGTCGCCGCCGTTGTTCTGCTGCTTGGGCTGCTTCACGGGTGCCGTGAGCTCGTTGAGCAAGGAGGCAGGCATCTCGGGCTCTTCCGACGTCGCTTTGCTATCGCGAGGAGCATAGGAAGAGAAGAACTTGAACATCGAGTCGTAGAACGTCTTCTCCATGGCCTTGGTCTGTCTCTTGTGTTGCTGCGTTTCGCAACCAAGGCGCACACAGTCAATCTCTTGGCCATGCACACACGCAAGCGAAAGAGATCAGGGTACTGGACGTACGTTCTTCGAAGTGCTGACGCTGTCCGTTCCGTTGACCTCGGCGAGCAAGCTGCTCTTGGTCTCCTCAGTGCCCGCTGGCGCGTCGAGCTGCATGGCCGAGTCGCCAGCTTCTTCCGAGCCGGTCGGCTGCGCGGCGTCAGCGCTGGCAACGTGGGTGTGAGCCTTCTTGAGGAGTCCCTCCATGAACGAAGTGTAGATCTTAGCGGGCGAAGGCAACAGATGAGATGGTCCGTTGAAGAGATGAGAGAGCTGTGGCGTAGACGGGTTGAAGAGAGTGCCCGTGTCTTCGCGTGGGACTAGAATGCCCACATCCACCTCCTCGCCCTTGTCTGCGACGGCGAGCTTGCCAAACGCGCTCTCGAACGCCGACAGCTTCTCCTCCTTGACCTCCTTCTTAGTGCTCTTCACCTTCGACATACTGAGCGACACCTTCTCCTGGTCTGTTTGTGCCATGCGTGACACCAATGAGCTATTTAACGCTACAGCACGGCAACACAAACATGCACACACAAACATATATGCACTACCGAGCATAAAGCAGTTACCTGTCTTTTGAGTCTTCTTGTCCAGCTTCTTCTCCAGGCAGACAAGCTCGCACATATCGTTCACGTACACGACGCGTCCCTCGGGCACAAGGCTCGATGTGGCCGCGAAGGCAAGAGATATAACCCTGCGCTTCTCGGCCTTCCACACGTGCAGAGGCTAGACGAAAAGATAAGATTAGCGTATGCGGGCGGGTGCTGACCACGTAGCATCGACACAGGTCGTACCTTGGACGATGACGGATTGAAGAGGAAAATGTGCTGCCCGTCGCTCACCACAAAGGAAGAAACGAGGGAGGAAGGCGACGGGAAGACCAAGTTGGCTTTGTAGTTGACCGACATGTCCACCGCCAGGCTCTTCACGGCAACTAAGTAGCTCCACACGACAGTGCATCGCACCAGATCCCACACGAACAACTGCAGGCAAAACAGATGGTGAGTCGCCATGCGCCGTACATTGCACCACAACATAACACCGATGGACGATGAGTAGCATCAGGTCCGTACCTGGTTCTGGGTGGCGGAGACCAGGTAGCGAGACGATGGAATGAAGGCAAGGTGTGTGATCGTTTCCTCGACGCAGTTGGTGAAGGTGAGGGAACGGTGGAAGGTGCTTGACATGGGATCCCACAGGGTGATCGTCGACTTGTAGGCAACAGCGAGAAGCGAGCCGTCCGTCGAGAAGGAGAGAGCGGATGCCGGGAAGTCCTTGAAGTCGCCCACAGAGCGGCACATCCAAACAGGGCGCGGGTCCTTGTTCTTGGCACCGGTCGCTGCCAGAGAAAACAGGAATTGGACGGATCGTGAGCAATACAGTGTGTGATGGCCGAGAGATAGGAAGCACGTACGCGCTTCCCTCGCCACTTGCTCCCAGAGCTTAAACTTGCCGTCTTCAGAACACGAAGCGACCAGAGGAAGGATAGGGTGACAGGCCAACCCAGTGATGGTAGCACTGTGGGCGTCCTGCGCCGCGGTGTTGAGCACGTAGCTGCACCAAGGGTTAAGCGTCAGTGTTGGCGCATGCCACTTAGGGAGAGAGAGAGAGAGAGACAGATGATGGAGCGTACGCATTTCCATCGTGGAGCCAGAACTTGATGTTGCTCTCCGAGGCGGTGTCCGTTTCGGGGCGGAAATCAGACTGTGCGAGTAGAGGACGAGACGATGAGTAAGTCCGAGGGAGCTGTTACCGGTCACAAAGCTTTGGAACGTGATTGTACCGTGGCCATATAGCTGCCTTTGGGACCGAAGGCGACGTGCTTCACATTGGCCAGGGGAAGTTCCTCGTTTTCGTCCACTTGCGGGTTGGGGGCGACTTGCATTGCGCCGACGTGCCTGATCAAACAAGTATGGAGGAAACACACGTGGAAGGAAGACTCGTGATGAGTTGAAAGTCTCCCAACTATCATATGCATGTGAGGGGGAAGAGGAGGAGCAACGTTCACCTGTCGTTCACGGGGTCATAGCGCTGCAGGTAACTATGCTTGAAGGGTGTGACGACAAGGCCATCACGGGGTTCGATAACGATGGGCATGTTACTCATGTCTGGAATCGAAGAGTGGGGCGTCAGACGTAGCTACTTGAGCAAGAACGGAGAGAATGGGTACCTAGACTAATTCCCTGGATGGTCAAGACCAGATCTCTTGACATAGCGTTGATGATGCGGACGCTGTTGTCACTGCAGCACACAGCATAGGCAGTTCCTGGCGATCGGCAAGCAGGCGAGGCGAGCAATTAGAGTTAAGAAACCGAGAGCATTGGGCCCACCAAGCCCGACAAGAACCCTTGCACAGTACCCTGTTCGTTGATCGTGACGGAGGAGAGGGCAGCGCCCATACGGGGGATGAACATTTTGTTGACAGTGTTGAGGTGCCAGAGAACAAGCACTTCCTAGATTTGTCGGAAGAGAGAGACACAGCCAAGTTAGTCGCCTAAAGGGCCGTACATAAGCGGGGAGATGCTGCAGCCGCGTGTACCTCGCGAGCACCGGAGAGTAGGTAGTGACCATCGGGAGCGAACTTGAGCGCAGAGACGGGACTGGTGTGCCATTCGTATTTGTCGATACGGAAGCTTTTGGCCTGGGGCCTGGGGGCCTTGGGCGCGTCGCCGGGGAGGCAGTAGTTGAGCCGAATAACGCCCGACTTGTCACCGTACGCAACGCACGCCTCAGTCGGGTGGAAGTCAAACGAAGTGATCTCCTCAGTGTGACAGATGCTGCAGCAATTGCAAACAAAAGAAGAGAGAAAGAGATCCAGAGTAAGCGAAATGGTAATACTCACTCCTCCTCCACAGTGTTATCTAGCACACAGCGTACTCTTGTATGTCCTTGGTGTTCACGTTGAATAGCTGGAATCCGCGACGGTTGATTTGGAGGGCTGCGAAGAAATCACCTCGCGGGCTGACGTACAACTGCAAAGGGTTTGATGCAGGTCGTTAGCGCGTGCTGCATAGTTTGCAATGTGCTCCATGTGCATATGAAGTACCTCGGCGAGGGGCGTGCTGCTGGTATATCGCACTCTGCTCGTGTAGTTCTCCAGACTGAATGTGCTGTTGTGCAAAGGCCAAAGAGATTAGGACATTCACATGCCTGGCCGTCAACGCAAGACGGTGGCGTGCGTGGTTCACATACCTGATGAGCTGCAACGTCCTAGTAGAGCGAGGCTCCTGCTTGTGAATCCTCAGGTAGACTACGCGATGCGTAGCGTCGAGCACGGCTTGAAGGATCTTTCCGTCTCCACCAATCTTCCAGCTCTGTGGTCACGTGGAATGCACCGATCCAATCAGCTCTCTGAACTGGACAGCGATGCGCACACGCGGCAACCATAACTGATCGCCTTGTCTACGCCGCAGGCAGCATACCTTGAGGAGCACGCCGTCTTCAAAGTCCCACAGGCGGATAATGCCCTCCTCAGCCGCCGAGTACAACTATGGAGGAATGTCCGTGAGTCTGCATTCAGCTCACACACACAGACGCAGCCGGAGGCGGGATACAGAGGAAGGAGACAGGTGCACAAGGTGATGGGTGATGATACGGTACCTGCAAGGCGTTGGCCGGGTTGAAGAAGAAGCCCGTCACTCGGGACTTGTGTCGGAGGGTCTTGACCACTTCGCCCGTCTTGGTGCTGTACACCTTGAGCACCGAGGCAGCGCAGGTAATCAAAAAGCTAACGGTGCGCGAGTGAGCCATGCTTGTGCATCAGCAAGTGGGTTGGCAAATGCAATTAAGCAATTATATCTCGCGAAGGAAATGATAAAAAAGGCTTGGGAGAGAGGTGATTTTGAAGGAGCATTTAATGCGCACGGCAAAAGATTGAACCAAATAAAACCGAAATTGAATTTTTCATCAAATTTTTGTGGGCTAAAGATGTGTCGATAATGTGAGAAAATGCGTACTCTCCATCTTTGGTGAACGCTGGCGGAGCAGTGGTGATGCGTCCACCGGCGAGGCGCTCCTGCCACACTGAAGGGGCAGGGGTGGTGGCAGAGGAAGAGGAAGGCTGCTGCATTGCAATTCAAAATGGAAATCAAAAAATGGCAAAATCCCGGAGTGAACTGAGGCCGGCGATTACTGATGCAGATGAGCGAATGTCGCACGCCCCGAAGCTCGAAAGAGGAAGAGGAGGGCGATTGAGATGAGAATCGCGAGCCGGCCGCGAAGAGATGAGGATGAGGTCCCTGCCACACAACTGTACGTCTCCTCCGCGGCCCAGAGAAGAAACGCAGAACCCCGAGTCGCGTCGACACAAAAAACCTCAAGAAAACAATCGAGAAAAAAAAAGAAATAATCGAAATGGAGGTTGGCGTAGGAAAACGCAAGCGGAGGGCCACGGCCATCGTGCTAGTGTCGGGCAAGCGCTTTGCAGGTACGCGATTCTGTGTGGTGTGAGGGCGTGCTGGTGCCGTGAGGATGACCGAGTTCGGCTCATGTCACCACACACAGGGAAGGACCACCTGGTGACGGTGGGGAAGAAGCTGCTTGGTGGCGGGAGCGAGGGAGCAGAGAGCATCGCGGGCACGAAGAGCGTGTTCGCGTCGACGACGGACCTCTTCAAGGAGGACTTCGCGGCCAAGTTCCGGGACGAGATCGACCACGACCGGCTCCTGATCGACCGCGAGTATAAGGAGGAGCACCGCATGATGATGACTGCCTACTGGACCGAGATCAAGACGCTGGACAAGACGCGCTACTGCGCGCGCCTGCTCGAACAGGCACAGCAGTGGTTCGACCAGAGGGCGACCACGACAGGGGAGCACGACGTCGAGTTCAGCCTCTTCTTCGTGACTGGCATTCGCTACTCGTGGGAGATCGAGTTCTTTGAGCAAGCGCTGCTCGGGAGCGCCGCGGCATCAGGGTACCCTAACCGCGTCGTGGCTTCACCCTGCACATTGCCGGCCTGTGACGGATCGTGGTGCGTTGACGCAGGGCTGGCACCGATGAAGCCGTGCGATTGGTGCGGCTCCGCGTGCAGTCGCCGTTGGAGTTCAAGAAGCAGCTGGGATGGCACGAAGCACCAATCGACAGCCACGGTACATGTCGTCTCCTTCATCACTTCCCACCTAGCTCACACGCCTCTATGACGTTGAAATGCAGAGACCGAGACCGAGTTGGACTCCTTCGATAGATGGGATCTAGTCTTCACCAACGACAGGCTGGGTGACGACCACACGATCCAGTTCCTTCGCGATCGACTGCTGCCGCTCATCGGCTCGCCGC